>PVHP010002744.1:0-14267 GCA_004024765.1 Zapus hudsonius | reverse complement strand
TAATAAATATTAAAAAAAATGCAGAACTGCCAGACTGGGGTTCTGGCTTTTCTTTTGTGTATCTATCTCTAGTATTTTGCATCCAAATTAGAAAGTGCCAGTCTCCAGGAGGCTAGGCCAAAGTGACACTTCCTCCACTCAGAATCTTGGAGATAATTAACAATTTAATAAACACAATTATAATAAATAGGGTATGGGGTTATGAACTGCACCAGAGGTAGCCAGTTTTTTTTTCCTTTTCTTTGTGCATTGTTGCTGAGGGGTGCAATGTCTCTGGATATTCTCCCCCACCATGGCTCTTACACTCATTACCCCCTCTTCTACTCAGTTCCCTGAGTCACAGTGGGTGAGTTTTAGAACTGCTTTATTGTTGAGATCTTAAGTGTCTCTGGATCTGCTTTGGGTTGTGTTCAGTATCGTTGGTGTATGTCTCTATTGACCTTTCATGGGTTATCACACTTGCTGTGGTGATTGGTCTCCTTTTTGTCTCATCACTTTCTCATAAGTTTCATTTGGGCCCTGTGTGAAGGCCAGGGGTGGTTAATCTGTCAGGATAGCAGCCATCATCCAACGTCTTGTTGGTGGAATTGGGTGGTCCCTGGATCTCTCACTGCCTTCTGAAAGATACAAACAGAATCTCCATCAGAGAATGAGATCAGTATAAGTTAAATGAGACAACATTGCTATTTTGACTAGCTCCTAATGGGTGTAGCCTCTCTGTAGTTCTCTGATAGTGGGAATTTCTCCTAGAAGCCCGAGATCTTGGTCCTTATAGGATTTTGCCATGGATCCCAGTTCCATTTAAGGATTGCTTGTCACTGAGAATATCTCTTATACAATCAGTAAGCTGTTGATTGCCCACATAGGTTTAGCACCATTATTGCAGAGATGAACACTTCTTGACTTGCTGATCTCTTCCATATAGCAGTGTGTTCAGCATTATTGTGACAACTGTCTATATTATATATCAGTGATCTCTATTTTCTCCAAATATCATTGACCAATTTCCCCTGGAAGCTCATACAACACCTTCCAGTGCTACACATGCTAAGATCTGGGAACTGGTTACCATTCTGGATCAAGAAGGATCTCTTGGTGTTGTTTGATGACGCTCTGTGATTTCTTCAGCAATTCAGTCTTACCTTAGGCTTGGGTACTTAAGAGCTTTGACTTCTGTTATGGTTTGGGGACCTGTGTGTCTCTTTGATCAACAGCTCAGTGTGGGAAGGAACCAATAACTGGGACAGGGGATGCAGACCTGAGCAATTTTTCTTGGGGTTAGGCTTATTCCCATTCTATTCATGGCCCCTCTTACCAGGTAGTGCTTACAGCTTCCTCAGGATCTTCTCATATGAAAGTTTGGATTTTATGGAAGCTGTTCATTATTAGTTTAGTTTATTGTATGAGTCACACCACCCTCCCATTCCTCCCCCCTCTTTCCATCCTTTTTTAAAGTCACTCATTTTTTGAGAAACTAAAATCTTAAAATACTTAAAGTTATACAGAAGGAAAGATTATAGTGAAACATTATCAGAAAAAATAAAATATATTAAATATCTTAGAAAAATGAAAACATTCTTAATCAAAGAACCACTCTCTCCCTACCCCAAATGTAGGATTCAGACAATGAGTCATCTTTTGGCTCATCTTAAAAATAATCCAACTACCTATTACCCATATAATTTCAGAGTATTCTAGCTCTTGAGAGAGAGATGAAGACTTTTCTCTTTGTTTTCTGTGAGGCTCATATTGCACTGTTAGTTTTATACAATAAAGGTAAAAGTCAATACATTTATTAATATTGCTATGAAAACATTATTTTAGGAAATGGAATTCAGAAACACATGAAAAAATATTATACCAATTAAATGCAATTATATTCAGAATGCAAGGATGGTTCAATTTCAATTATTTATATTTTAGGAAATCCATTAATAAAATTAGTTATCAATAGAAATCAAAGAACATTACATATAATTATTTAACTAATTATGAAAAGTACACTATAATGGTGTTTGTAACAATTTAAAAAGATCTTTTATAAAAATTCATAACTAAAATTAATGGAAATTAACAAATACTTCTTTCTCTTGGTTAGTTTTTCAAATACAAGGTGATATAATTAGATACACTAATGAGATCATTACAAAAATACTATGACTATGTATACATATATTATATATTTAGGGGCTTCAATTAAAAATTATTAAAACAAATAAAATATATATTGTATTATAGCTTCATACTAAAAATATTTTTCCTCAGATATTGGCTTGAATACTTATACCTAGGAAGTAAATTAATAAAAATACATAAAACCTATATGAATGGAAAGTATTTGCCTACTAAGTCACCAAGTAGTTCATATTTTCACAAGATTAGAAATATTAAGACGATAGGGAAATTAAATCATATTGGTAGATAACTCAATTAAATTATGAATGCGATTTAAATCCACATTTTAAAAATACAATATGAATTAGTTTTGGAAAATATGACACTGTTATTTATTCTTATAGAAAAATAAGATGGAAGATCAAAAGAGCAAGAAAATTTTTATTATATGTTTAAGCCATAATAGTTGTGTCTATCGTAGTATCATATGAAATTGCTAATTTTCAGCCCTTCCTGGTCTTTAAAAATATTGATTTCATATGATTCAACATAATCTATCTGCCATTTAAAATCAATGGAAAAATATATCAATTTGCAAAATACATTTACATGCATAGGAGGCATATCACCTTTACTTATAATTTAACAGATGTGCAATCATAAATAACATTTTAAAGACTCCAATGAACAAAAATTCAATTTAAATGCACATTAGTGAATGTGTAGATTGGCACCAACTATTGGACAAGCAATTCAGTAACGTCTGTCAAAACAGCACCAAACATTTCTTCTAAAAGATTCCATTTGAAAAATATATTTAAAAAAATCATTGCAACATGTATTCAGTCATCACATTTATGAATATTGATTGTTACATTGTTTATGATAGCAAAAACCAAGAAAATCATGGGTTAGTCAAGAGGAGACAGGATAAGTGTATTCTGGAGACATATAGAATGAGACATAACCTTTTAAAAAGATGAAGTAGACCTATCTGAAACCACTGCATAAGGATTTTAAAGAACTAGGTAAAGTGGAAAAATCAAGATATAAGTCACAATTGGCGATATAGATCCTTAGGTATGTAAAAAATAAAAAAATGATAAAATATGAAAACATAGTTTCTACATAGACATAAATTGTTATAAATGCCCTTTGATCTCTGTAAGACTCATTGAAAACAGGTTGTTTCATAAAGGGGGGATAGAAAATCTGGATTTAGAGTGGGAAATAGACAGTTCCCACTGTACTACCTGAGATTTTGGGACAGTAATTAAAAACACCAATACTTATAAAAACAAATCTACAAGTCCACATTTTAAGAGTTGCAATAGTATATCAACCATATAAAATTTTGGAGGAAATTTTGGTTTTACATGGGCTATTATAAAAGTCAAATATTTATTTAGTGGGCTATTTATATTGCTATTACTGAATAAAATGAATTGGCAAATAACCCCAGAATGGCAATGAACACTTCTGAGGGGGAGTGGAATAGTGGGTTACAATATCCCTCATGAGCAATGGACAAATGGTTTGGTATTTTCCCTTGGTGTAAACCTCCTGGACACGATACATCTATTTTTCTTGCACCTCACAAGCATTTTTGTGAATGGGGGATATTATTCCAGCCTCATTCTGAAACCCACATTCAATCTTTCTATTTCTCTTTGGGGAAAAAAAAAAACCTACGGGGAAGAAGTAAGTCTGAATGATGAGATGGCCTTTTTCCCTTTTCCTCCTCACTCTCAATAGTAACACCAGCAGGATTGGAAAATAATGTTCCAGTCTGAAGGCATGCACGCTAACTACAGAGACCTCCTTTGATACTTCTGAAGTCCCTTTAAATGGGGCCATCCATTTTGTCTGAGTTACACAACTCATCCCGAACCTAGTACAGTCATCTATTGTCGCCCGCTGATCACCTGTTCTTCTCATGATCTCTGCGTTTGATCTCGGAGACATTAAGCAGCATGGAGCGCAAAAGCATCCTTGGGTATCCTGCCACCATCTGCCCTCGTCAACTGACTCGATGGAGCAAACCTTTTTATTTGCCATTACCCACTGCCAGGGAGGGTGTGCTGGGGTGAGTGGTATATGTCTGAAGAATCCAGCAGGGGGTTCCGCCTACAAAAAGATAACTGAGTTAAAACACAGAAAATGGTAGTGCTTTTAAGCAAGGAAGTGATGTCTACCACTAGGTGATTCCCTTAAAATGGAGTTCCACTAAACCTTCTGAACAATGGCTTCAAGGGAAATCTTGGCGCTTTCCTTGGAGGGTCAACTTGGCAAGTGAGCTCTTCTCAATGGGCTCAGCAGGTAGTGCCAACAACTCCCTAGCTAATAAAGAGCTTCCTCTCTTTCTTTATTCCTTTTTCCTTTGGACTTCAACACTGAAGTAACTGCCTTATAAAAGGCAGCATACTCCTGAGTGTGGTTTCTATATGATCTACCTATGCCTCTGAGCTCAGCAAAGACACTGATGCTCAGAGGAGTAGACGGTTGGGCTCATTGCACAACAGTAGCTTGCTAGACCATGCTCAGAGGAAACTGAGTTGTCTACAGGGGAGAGGAACATCAATAGTGAGAACTGAAAAATGCATGCATGCTCTCCCAGCAGGCATTGCACTCCACAACAGTGAAGTCAGGGTCAAGCTCCAAGAATCATGGGCTAGGGTTGTCACCTAGCTCTTCTTGGGCTTACTTTCTTTAGTGTCTTCAAGTGAGACCCAGGGATCTTTTGTGCAAAGGGGTACACTGTCTTGGAGTTCTGGATCAAATGAAACAATGATAAATTTACTTGAAAAAAAATTCTATTTGGTTAATAAAATTGAGTTTATTCCAGTAAAATCAAATTATTCTTTCCACGACAATAGGCAGTTTTGTCAGTAGGTATCATGTGTCATAATTTATAGTATGAAACATCTAAAATATAGACAATTTTCTTTAACTCTTTCTCTTTTCTACACTCCTCCCTCCATCCCTTTCTTTCTTCCTTTATTCCTTCCTTCTCTTTCTTTTCTTTCTTTTCGTGGTTCTTGGTTTCAAACCCAGAGCCAAACAAATGATAAGTAAGTAAGGAAATTGAAGTTAGGTGATTTTTTTTAATTCATTGAAATATAGCTTAGTCCTTAGACACTTTTTGAATTTATTGACTGGATTGTTGGTTTCTGCTACATCAATTCAACAAGCTAAGTAAGAATGTAAGATCACTCTTTTCCTATGTGATCCAAGTGACTCTGAGACAGAGGTCCAGGTTTTGTCTTTGGACTCTTAATTATGGTCTGATTAAAACTTAGAAAGAGAGAGAGAGAGAGAGAGAGAGAGAGAGAGAGAGAGAGAGAGAGAGAGAGAGAGAGAGAGAGAGAGAGAGAGAGAGAGAGACTAAACTCTGTAAGTTGGAAAAGGGACCAATGAAATTTTACATGATAATTTATTCTAAGGGGTAATTAGTATGGGCATTTATGTCTTCTCATATGGCTACCATCCCATTTCATATCTCATCAATGTTTAGAAGGAAGCATTTGATCTTAGTACCTGAATCTCTGGCAATAATATAACTTTTTTTTGTACTTTAAGCTCATCTATAGAAGTGTTTTTGTGGATTAATTAGTAAGCAATTCATCAACAATTTTCAGATGCTACTATTGTGCCAGAACATCTTTTGTAAAGAAAACTGTTTGTTTTATATACAAGTAAATATGTGTAAAGATAACGAATATAGATGTGCCATCTCCATCGATTCATATGTTTTAGAAGTTATCACAAAAAAGATTAACCTCTGGTTTAAAATGTTGACAAAATTTCTGTTTCCTAAAGTTCTTTCTAGAGAGGGCCCATGATCTTCTCTTAATTGCCATTCTTTCCCCATTTGGGGCTGAAGCACTTTACCCACTGAGCCATCTCCCCAGACCCATATCATGACCTTTCTGAAAAGACAGAACACAAGATGCAAGCACCAGGAAAACGCAACCGTGTTCTGTTTCTTGTGGGCAGTCTCTGCAATTTGGAGCACCACTCTCTTGGTTCTTCCTGGAGCTGCTTCTCCTTGTATTATTTTTTTAAAAATAAGTAGACTCCTCTTAACTTCTACCAAGTTAGCAGAATTTAAGTATGATGTTTCTGTTTGGAACTATCTAACATACACCTCCAGCCCAGACCTTGACCCTGAGTTTCAGGACACTGGATATAGTCATTTAGAGGGATATTGACCTTAACATCTCATTTTTCTTTGGCCCTTCACAGTCATGTGAAAGTGGGTCTAGAGTGTGATGGTAAATGACAGGAAATGGAATAACTGCTTAAGTTTTTCAGGCTAGATGTATAGAACCTGGTTTCCTGCATTTCTTCACTATCCACCCCTCATCTCACTCCTCACAGTGACCGTGTGAGTGCACTCATCACCAGGCCCTGGGGATTCTACTTCAAAAACAGACTTTGAACTTGGCTTTGTGAAGCTTCTTTTTTCCCCATCCTCTCTCACATAGGTCTCGGAGTTAATTTCTTCAGTGCTATTCACACTCTGACTCTTGTTCCATCCAACTGAGAGGAATAATCTTCTTAAATAAAAAAAGTGGGTCATGACTTTTTTTCCTGAACTTTTTATTTTGAAATCATTTCAGGCTTACAGAATAGTGCAAAGACAGTGCAGAGAATTCCTATGGACCTCTCACTCCACCCACTGTAAGGTTAGCACCTTACCTAACCCTGGTACAATCCTAACACTCAGAAATTAACACTGGTATAAGACTATCAACTACTGAAGACTTTTTTTATGTCTCTAGGTTTTTCTACTAATGCTATTTTTCTGGCTCAGAATTTCATCCTTATAGAATTCTTTTTTCTGCTTAAAAGCTTACAAGGATTTCCTACTGTTTGGAGAATGAAACCCAAATTTCTAATCATGTTGTACAAAGTGTTGTTCAGTCTATCTTTAAACTGTATTCTTCTACATTCTGCCCTTTGTGATACTCAACACTGCTGGTCACCTTTCAGTTCTTGAAAACCCTGGGGCTCTTCCTTGGCTGAGGTCTTCACTTCCTGTTCCTTCTGCATGGGGACCCTCATTCTGCAACTTTGAGCAGCCAGCTACTTCTATTCGTTTTGGGGACAGCTTAAAGATCACTCTTACCAACACAGGTCCCCTAATTATTTTGATTACTTGCCAGCTTACTTTATTGCTATGTGTCCAATAAAAATATAAAGCTTCAGAAGAAACACTCCCCTCCCACACACATAATTTTCTAGTGCTGCTTTAATTTTTTTTCAAAGCATTGCAGTTTACAACAGCAATAATTCATCTTACAGTCTTACATACAAAAATCCAGTGGGCTTAGCTAACTTCTCTGTTCTGCATCCTTTATTATTTTCATTTATTATGAATTTTTTGGTTTTGGAGATTAAAACCAGAGTGTCACACAGGCTAAGCTGATGTTATCCACTGTCTGTTATAAGTGGAAAGAGCCAAAATGGAAGAGGAGAGAGATATCAGTAGGTCAAGTGGTTGCCTTGCAAGAATGAGGGTCTGAGTTTGTTGCCCAGTGCCCAGTAAAATAATGCTAGGCATGTTGGTCCGAATCTGTAATCCCAGTAATGATGAATCAGACAGATGCATTCCTGGGCTTCCGGCTAGCCAGTGTGCACTCAGAATTTCTTCCCTGGAAGGACTCTGATTTTCCACCTATCAGATCTTTTGTTGCTAACTTTTGTGAGGCAGTAGGAATCTGCATGGCATCCTGGCTCCCCATTCAAGGGAGGACAAGTGTTCACATGGTATTATTAGCAGTACACCTCATAGAGGTGCAACTAGTACACCTGCTACAGATGCCCATAGAAGACCTTAAACATTTACCTGGGCAGGCTGGTCTTCAGGAGCCTCAAAGGGTCTCCTTGGCCACCAGTGGAGAAACAAAAAAAACTCCATGGGGTGAATAAGGAAATAACATGTTAAAAATGTCTTTTTTCCCCCCCAAACAGGATTCTGGTAATGTAGGAAGATACACATTTCTCAGTAACATGGCCTACTGAGAGGAAGTCTGACAAAGAGTCACAGGACCTGAGGGAGCCTGTGCCTTCCTGGAAAATGAGCAGAAACCCTGGCAGCTCCTAGCACTTCACTCTCCTGCTCTTCTATTTTGTTTGAACCACATACCAGTGTCTGAGATGAGATCGGCACCATGGAAATCAAAGCTTCCAGTTGACAGATAAATATGTTTAGAAGAACAGCAGCTTGCTGAATGTTTTGACTATGGAAAAAAATGGACTATATTTTGGGACAGGGAGGGATAGGGAAACAGTTGTTTTCTGAGAGAGAAAGTAAGAGAGAGAGAGAGAAGTAAAGAGAGAGATAGATAGCTATTCTTTTTCTTAGTAAAAAACCACCCTTGAGAATTCAACTGATACATACAAAGGACTTACTGAAAAGACAATTTGTATGCTATTAGACTACTTATGTTTGGTTGTTTCAATATGAAAAAATGAACAGGTGTATTTATTTCCAGAGGTGAAATAGAGTTTTCCCTGAACCTAATTAGCGCTCACTGATTTGTCTAGACTAGATATCCAGTTAGCCTTATGAATTTGCTGTTTCTGCCTCCCCATACTATGGTAAACAAGAGAGGCTACTATTGCTATATTAATGTCAAAATATAAATTTAAATAACATTAAAATAGTAAGTAGTAACATGATCAATTTTCATTTCACCAAAGAATTATTGTTGTGAACTTTTAGATAATTCATAATATAGCAGTAAGGAAATATTGGCAACTATTACAAATTTATTACCAAAATATCAAAATTTAATAACAAGTATCTTTTAGCAAACCTCTCCCAGTAAAGTTCAGATCACAGGGACAAAGTGACACTGAGGACATAAAATGTCTGAATAACCACAGTTATAATATTATAATATTAATATTATAAAAATGAATAAAATATTATATAGATCAATAAGGAAATTCCCAAATCATTCAATCAAGATGTTGGGCTCCAAAGGTCTTCGTCTTAGAATTATGATGTTCCCAAATGTTCCTCAATGGACTTCTTTGGCTAAAGCCTGGAAACCATCATCTTCATTGGACAGAAACACAAAGACAAAATGGTTACTCTTAGAAGGACATATCTTGAACCTTAAAAGTCATAGATGGAGTGTTCAAAGGAAGTTTTTTTCTTGAATGAAGCAGCATTATTTCATCTTACTGCCACCCATCACATCCCAGGAATTCTATAAGTTCTTGAGGAATTAGCATAGACAAGCCACTTGTGGCAGACTGAAGGGTGGTCTTCATAGAGTCTGGTTTTGGTGGTCTACACAGTAAAGGGCTCTGTCTCCAATTGGTGATGGAGTTTCCAGTTTCTTTCAAGTAAATGTTTGACTTCACATGGAGCTTTTACTGTTGATCATACAAAAACTCTGCCTTGTTGCTTAGCTACATAATTGAGTCTCTACTCATCTGACAGTCTGCTGCTTCCAAATAGCGAGATTTCTGAAACACACACGACAAGAGCAGTCACCTTTCCCTTAGGAGTTCTTGGAGTATAAGCTCAAGAACACAAAGCTTGTCTTACCAAAATGAGGCAGTCTAGAAATAGTTTTCGATCTAGCAACTGAATCATTGAGGCACTTGTTACAAATTCTGGCAATCAATATCATCTGACAATAGAACTGTTCAAACACTTTCAATAAAGATTTTAAACTTTGTAAGTCATGCAGGAAAAGCAGTTTTCATATTACTTCTAATTGGCGAATGGCGAATATGAAATTCAGAGAGGTAAACTAACTTAAGATCATAAATTTGTATATATAGTTATATAGTTGAGATTTGAACTCATTTCACAAACTCAGAGCTCTTTTTATTTCAGCATATTTCTCTGTGAAATTTAGTGAGGTCATGGGCTCATCTATCACCTAGTTTCACTGTGCAAATCTTGAAAGATTTTCAATTATCTGTAAAAATGGAAATGTGTGTCTAGACCAAAGGTGATAAACAAAACTCATACAGCCTACTTAAATGGAAAAGTAATTTTATTTGAAGAGTGAAGATTATACATGAATTTAAGAAGTTTTCCATTATTAATACTATTCTGTTTTGGAACATAATTAGATATTTACACTTTATTTCTTTACTTATCTGCATCTGCACGAGTGAAGCCCACAAGAGAAGTTTGAGACTGACTATATAACTTGATGCATTCTTCTTTCCCCTCCATGATGTCAGGTAGCAATGTTTGAGAAAGGGGCTGTTTCATCAGTTTAGATCCCAGAGGGGAAAATGTGGAACAACACCCCTAGCCAACTCACAACACATGTGTAGCATTCCCAGGGAATATATCTCCATGGCTACAAATATTTAAAACTGTGGACATTGTTAATTGTACTAGCAAAACTTAGTCTCTTCTAACTGCTTTTGAAATTGGTTCTCAGAAGTAATGTCTACTAAAACCACTACAGCATACCAACCAAAGAAGATAAGCACAAAGAATAACCACAACTAAATATAGATGCTGTTTTCCTGCTGGTCAATTGGTAGATGTTAAAGAGACAGATATGCCATTCACCAGCAAGGACTTGATAAAATAAAAGCAATCTGGAGGCTGGGGAAGTGAGGCATTTGGTTAATGTCACAGTCAGCCACACACCGCTGGGATGAATCTTCAAACCAGGCACAATTTGGGGGAGGAAAGTATTTATTGAAACTACAGATTGAGGGGAAGTTTTGTAACAGTGAAAGAGGCTGGCCCTCCTTCATAGGTCCAAGCAGAGAGAGAAAAACCCACCACCAACACCACACACAGAACAGCAAACAGGCAGGAGGGCCAAGGAGAGAATTTTTTCTCCTTTATATAGCCTTAGGGTGGGTTCTTATAACCCTTTCCCAGACTTAATGGCTTCCTGAGTCTCTGGAATTTCCATCCTGCCTGGCCCACACAGGAAAGGATGTTTATTTCTAGCTTCTTTACATCCTGCCCCTTGTTGAGAGGCTGCCTTCCTGTAAATATCCTCAGAGACCCACCCAAGATTACTTGAAAGGTCAAGTTGACAACAAAGCTTAACCATCACATTACATGACAATTGGAGTTTGGATTCTTTTATTCGCATAAAAAAGCCTCATGTGGCAGTGGGTGCCTGTGACCCCAGTGCAACTGCGGTGATTTGAATGTAAAATGTCTCCCATAGACTCATGTGTTTGAATACTTAATCCTTGTTGAGGTGATGCAAATTTCCTGCTCTGCCATCCTTTCCCCACCATGATGGACTCTACCCTCTGGATCTGTAAGTCCAAATAAGCTATATTCTTCCTTTAGCTACTTCTGGTTGAGTGTTTTTTTCCAGCATTGAGAAAGTAACCAGTGCTCTCAACTAATCAAATCAGTGAGCTCCAGGCTGAGTGAAAAAAAATCTCAATATACAAGAGGGCAGGCAATTGAGTAAGATATCCAACATCAGCCTCTAGCTTATATACACACACACAACACCACCACATGTTGCACACACATGAACATATCACACACACACAACATCCCACATGCTGCACACACACGAACATATCACACAGACACACAGACACACACACACACACACACACACACACACACACACACACACACACTCACAGTACAATGTAATCTGTACAACCAGCAGGAGGAAGCCAGCACACAGAAATTAGTACTGAGATATGTCATGAAAAAAAAAAGCTTTGGAAACAATTGTTCAGTTTGAAATAACACATGCAAAAGAGACAGAGTAATGAAGTTCATGAATCCGTATGCTTGAAGGTGGAGATTGCTTTCTAGCTCCTGAAACTAAACAATAAAACCAAAAATGCCTTTGAAAAACAAAGATTGGTTGGAGCTCAGCTAAGCTTCAAGGAATTTGATGAAAGACTCAAAGGTGGGCTGTGGAGATGCTTCAATGGGGACAGTGCTTGTGCTGCAGTATGGCGGTCTGAGGACTGATCCCCAGAACACATATTAAATGCCAGGCAAGGAGAAGCTGGCCTTTAATCCCAGCACTGAGGAGGCAGAGACAGGATGATCTCTAGAATCCACAATGGCTGGCTAGTCTAGTCAGATGGTAAGCTACAGTGACAAACTTGTCTCAAAAAAAAAAAAAAAAAGATGGAGTACAACCAACGTAGAAACCTGGTGTCAACTTCTGTCCTCCACACACCCATGTATGCACGAGAACCCAGACACACACATATGCCCACATGCATACACATGCAAGCATACATTCCATACACTCATGCAAAACAAATGCCTAAGAATAATGTATCCAGTAAATCCCTCAGTTGGCCAAAATGGCCCAGCAAGAGTGCCTTATCCACTGAATCCTCTTGTACTTAATAGTATCTTGTACTGAACAATATAACAGTGGGAACCATAGGTTGGAGAAAGTAAGCACATGCAAACACATACACGCAAACACACATGCACACACATTATCCACCCCAAAACACACATGTAAACATGTACATGAGCATATACATACTGTAGTAAGTATAATTAGAAAAAGAACCCCGAATTATTAGAAGAGAGTAAGAATACCTAGTGTGGTGGTTAAACAACAACAACAACAAAAACAATTAAAAGAATTAACGAAATGAAGAGTTGGTTCTTTGAAAAGATTCACATTATTGACAAACTTTCAGCCATAATTCACAAATGAAAAAAAAAAACAGAAGACTCTATTCAATAAGATTAGAGATTAAAAAGGAAACATTATAACAGATACCAATGAAATCAAGAGAATCATATGAACATTCTTCAAAAATGAACATTCCACCAAACTGACTTCACAAAGCACTTAGACCAGAATGGATAAGGTGTGGTAGTTTAAATAATGTCCCCAAAAAGAATTAAGGCTTTATTAAAATTATTAATTGTCTCCAGGCTTCTGACTGGAGGAAGTGCCACTTTGGCCTAGCCTCCTGGGGACTGACCCTTTCTAATTTGGATGTAAAATACTAAGGATAGATATGCAAAAGAAGAGCCTGAACCCTGGTCTGGAATTCTACATTTTGTGAATCACAGTGTGTTACAGCATGCTTGCTTGGTGCTGGTGCTGGGCTTCTGTCTCTGTCTCTGCTTGCTTCTATGAAAGGGGGCCAGCCTTTTTCCTTAACTTCCCCTAGATCTGTTCAATAAAATTTCCTCCCCAAATCGTGCCTGGTTTGGAGATTCATCCCAGTGGCGTGTGGCTGACAACGACAACTGGCTTTCAAGAGCACAACTTGTGAGAGGAAACATGGAACATGAAAACTGGTTGTGAAAATTGTTGAGATTTCAAAAGAGGCATCTTGATGGGCAAAAACTTACAGGATTAAAACCCTGTTGCTGAAGAAACCACAAAATGCCATTGATCAGCTTCGAGAGACCCATCGTCGAGGTCCAGAATGGTATCTGGCCCCCAGATGGCAGTTAGTGCAGTGCGGGAAGGTCAACGACAGCTGGAGCAAACAGAGACCACTGGCATGAAACACAGTCTGCTGCCATGAGTAGGCTGGCCACACTTCCTACTGGGTGAGAACAGTGAACCAAGAAAGGAGCACGTGTGCGATGGAGGAGCCTAGGCCAGAGGGAGACAATCAACAGCTTTTAAATTCAGCCAAATATTCCACTTAGTGAAGGGGAGCCCTTGACTGGAAATGGGGATTTAGGGCAATATGCACCAGATCCCGGACTCTTGGGCTCCCAAGAAAAGATGCAATATGGGAGCGATTGACGGGGAGGCTACTAAAAATAGAATCTAGGTAATCCAGAATTATGTATATTTGTTAACCTATACTGATCTCACTCTCTGATGGAGATTGTGTTTGTATTTTTTAGGATGCAGCGTGAGAGCTGTGGCCCATCTAACCCTACCAACCAACTGTAGGCCAAAAGCTGAGATCATGGCATGAGATGAGATGCCACAGTCATACCGTGGAGGACCCATATGGAACCCCACAGAGAATGATGGGATGAACAAGGGACCCACAGCCACAACCATTCAATCAACACAGGATAAGCCAGTGAGACAGAAACCAATGATTTTCAACACAAAGACCCCTAAACTCACAACCTTAAAGCAGCCTTAATACTCAGCCACCAAGACTCAGGGAACTGAGTGGAAGAGGGGGTGGAGAGATTGTGAGAGCCGTGGTGGGGGAGA
>PVHP010002743.1:0-85542 GCA_004024765.1 Zapus hudsonius | reverse complement strand
GAGGGAAGAAGGGAGGAAAGAATGAAGGAAAGAAGGGAAGAAGGAAGAGGGAGATAAAGGAGGGAGGAAAGCACAGAAAAATTTATCGAGTGTTTTTTTTTAAGTGACCACTAAAATCCATGGAGAGTAGCCTGTCATAAAAAGTGATACATAAACTTAAAACACATTTTTCCTAGTATGAATTAAATATTACTGGACAGGAAAATAAATAATGACTTAAACAGACCTGAATATTAATAAGAGGTAACTGGGTAAAAGGTGTGCATGTGCTCTTTATAGTATTCATGTAGCTTTTCTTTAAATGTAAAATAATTTCCAAATTGAAAGTGTTAACAAATTATTCTAATGAAGCACCCAGAAAATCAAGCTGGGGGTTAAAACAATATGACTTACTTGAAATATTATATTATTAATTATAGTATAGTCTATCCTGCTATTTAACATCTTTTATTCTCCAGTGGATTTTTAAATTATAGCAGTGATGCATGGTTGTGTTAGCAAGTACAATAAGACAGGACAAAGAAGTAGGCAATTGAATTATCTGCCTCCCCTGCCCACCGCCCCTTCTCCCCTTCCTATGCCCTAAGGAGTTATCTGCCCATTGTGAAAATTGTTATAGTTCCTTACCAACATATATATGCATTATGTAAACATATAATCACCTAATTGGGCTTTTTGGAGATAGTGTCTTGCTATGTAGCCCAGGCTGGTTTTGAATTCACGGAGATCCTTCTGCCTAACCCTCCAGAAAACTGGGACTACAGGAGTACACCACCATGCCTGGCTCTTTGTGTGTGTGTGTAAAATATTATTTATTTATTTATTTATTTGAAAGCAGAGGCAGAGAGAGAGAGAGAGAGAGAGAGAGAATGAGAATGAATAAGCATGCCAGGGCCTCCAGCCACTGCAAAAGAACTCCAGATGCATGTGCCACTCTGTGCATCTGGCTTTATGTGAGTACCGGGATCAAATCAGTGATCTTGGGCTTTGCAGGCAAGCACCTTCACTGCTTGGCCATCTCCCCACCCCACCCCCTTTGTGCAATTTTAGCCAGAAACTATACCTACCAGTCTAACATTTGACTTGCTATCGTCTCGTATGCCACAGACTTCCCTCCATCAGCAATTTTGGGCAATCTGTTTTTTTCTTGAAATGCACGCATCATATCCAGTACAACTATTCCTCTTCCAAATAACACTACATCTAATTATCAAAATAATCTAGTTTGTCATACAAAATGTAGACAATCTATAAACATAAAGGAAGGGCATTAAAGTCACCCATGACCTCTCATCAATAATCATCCTCAGCTGGTTCTCTGTTGTATTTTCTTGGCATCTGCTTGCTGTGCACAGGCACACATCTGTCTGCATGAGGGCTGCTGATTTTCACATGCTTTCTTGAGTCCTATTCTTTTGACTTATTGTTAGAACGTGAGCATCATTCTTGCATATTGAATATTGTTGTAAAACTTGAAAGTTGAAGGTAATCCAAACAAATGGCAAGTTAAAACAGTTTGTCATACCTTTGAAGAGGGGAGGGACAATCAGAGAAAGCTTCCTAAAGAAGGTGATACTTGAAACAAAGACCTGGATGGATGACTAGAGGTCGACCAGATGGAAAAGGAGAGATAGGTATGCAAGAATAGGGACTAGCCTACAAAGACTTGGAGGTTAAGAGGAAGCCTGGTAAGATAAAGTCGGCATGGGTACCTGCATATGGGTTTGTGGTAAGGGAGGTAGATACCTCTTGGGAAGGTCTCAGTTGGTTTCAGAGACTTGAGCTTTGACATGAAGGCAAAAGAAGCCTCTAGAAGGATCTCCTGCAGCAAGGAAGGGGAGGTGGCACAATCATCTTTGACAGTTACATTTAGAAGTACCAGGGATGAGAGAGGCAGAAACCTTTAGACTAATATCCCCTCCTTTCTAGGCTGCCATTCTAAACATCCCACCAGCTCTCCCTGGCAACCTCAGAGTCACTTCTGAGCAATTATGAGAATCTCAGCTGGTGGCATGGGCTAGACCAGAGCTCCTGAAAACAGACCAGTAACAATTTGATGGAAATGAGCTCAGAAAAGTTGCATTAGGAAATCTTTTCCCCTCTTCTGCAGCTTCCTTCCAGACCAGTAATTCTTTGTTTAAAACAATCAGGGAAAGGAATCCTGGGAACCCATATAATAATAGAACCCGGCAGATGGTGTGATTACCCAGACCACAGGTGGAGCAGAGCAGACTTCCTCCCCTAATTATTGCCAGTCCAGTGGTCTCAGCGAGCTTGGACACCCTCAGAGATCAGCCACAATCCACCTGTTACAGTCGTCAAATCCAAGGTACTCAGAAGAAATGAGATGGCTCATTTATTTTTTAAATCAAGTATTCAGTGTCTCTCTTCTCAGAGGCAAGATGGTCAATCGGGTCCCTGAGATGATCCCCCAACCTGAATCCCCCCTCATCCTGAAGGCCCTTGGCTGCCTGAGCCATGAGGCATCTGAACAGACCACATTTGGCAGCCAAGTCTATTTCCTCTAGTAACTATCTATAATCATCGTGGAAGAAAAGAAATACAAGAAAATTCATTAACCTAATTGTTTAGAAGTAGAATTCTTCCCATACCTTCTTAATACTAACCTGGGGCTAATTTTGTACTTTCAACTCTGGTCTAGTTCAGAAAACTCCCAATGATGCAGATGAGGAGACATAGAGATGAGAGAGAGAGATGAGAGATGAGAGAGAGAGAGAGCATGAGCACAAATGTGATTATGCCTGTGTTCTCTAATGGCTAACATCCAGCTAGAAGCCATTGTCAGAGATGCACCTGTTTGGTCTTGAGGCCTGATAGCCATCCATCATGCTTGTTGAGAAGCAGGATTGCAGGTAGCAAGAACACCTGCATCCGCACTTGAACTCCAGTCCTGCCTCTTGAGGGCTGTGTGATTTGGGGAAGTTGTACAGATTCTCCAAGACTCTTTCTTCAACTGCAAAGTGGGGATTGCAATACAATCCTAATTGTCTCTCGGGGGTGTGAGATGATACCTAGCTGACTAAGATACTTAGCCAGCTTCCGGCAGGCAGTAAATGGTAACTGTCACTTCAGTTAGTGCTTAGCATAGGAGAGCTCTAGGGAGCCTGGTGTATTTGGATCCGCCCACAAGAACAAATCGGCTCTGATGCAGGCAGAAGAAAAGAGATTCCTCTGGACATCTAAGGGCCTAGGCAGTCCATGATGGTCCTGTTAGAATGGAGAGGGAGAGGCAGAGCCAATAAAAAGTCAAGTTCTCAGATGAAGGGAAAAAAACATAACAAAACAAAGATACTGAGTGAGGCAGGCCTAAGAAGGCCCAGTGGCAAGACTCCAGCTGGAAGGACCTAGAGAAAGAGTCAAGTGCAAGTGACACATGATGATGACACATGTCAGGTAGCTCCAAAGCTAAAGGTCAGGAATGAGCTTTGGGAAGGGAACTGGGACTTGTAAAGCCATCACAGTGCTCAGAAGACACTCTCCTATGACTCCAGGAAGGACGATGAAGACGTCCATCAGTGTATTAACCTTGGCTATGGCATCCGCCAAAAGCACACTTTTCCATTGTTCTTTTCCATCAGGAAGCCAGGTTCCCAGGCTGGGTCATTGTCAACCCAACCAGAGAGGTGGACCAGGTCCTTGTAGACCAATTTGTCCTAGAACAGAGCTGGCTAGCACAAAAGCTATTTGTAGCCGACTGGCTGTATTATGCATGACATTCATTTGCTAATTTGCATTTCCTTCACCTCTTAAAAAATGAAAAACAGGAGCAAATGAATGATGAACAGAAGGGAAATTGAACGCCTAATAAATGAGAAGGCAGCCGTGATGAAAGAAGGAGGTACAGTTTGAGAACAAAAAATGAGTTCTCTTTAAGAGGAAGGTGTTCCTAACCTATGGACAGATCCAATATGTGCACCAAGGAAGGACCCCAGTGGGTAGGGGACAGAGGGAGGGAAACGGGGACACCTTTTCAAGGTTTGCTCATACAATGTATGTACTTATTCATAATAAAGATATTAAAAAAGAGGAAGGTGTTGACTGCCTAGGCAAGGGAGCCCTGTGGTTTGCAGGTCCCACTCTATGGGGAGAGGGTGCAGAAGGCCCACACTGTGTGACCTCAAGCCTCAGTTTCCCTATCTGAACGATGGGCATGATAATCTATCTGACCTCATTACCTTGCAAAGTTCCTGAGAGATTGGCCTTAGGTATGTGGATGTGAAAGCTGGAACTTAACCAAGAACAACACTACGGTTCAATAAAAGCGATGTATTTTAGTAGAATTCATTGGCTGTCTACTGAATCAGAGGACCTCATGGCCAGTGGAAACAACATGAAGTGAGAAGAGCCATGTCTATGTATAGAGATCTGATAACCTATCTTTGATGAGCTGTATCACCTTGAAAATGTCACTTCACTTCTCTGGGCCTCAGTTTCCCATGGGTAAGGTGATGAAGTTGATACCCTCATTGGTCAAGGAATTCACTGAAATAGGGACTCAACTGGCACCTCTCACCTCAACTAATGCTGAGATTGTTCTCATTCCAACTCCACTTAAAGCTTTTCTTTACCAAGAAATTAATTACCAAAATGCCTTAATTTCTATGTAAACCAGACAGAGCCTTTTCATTACATTGTACAGAGTAACCATAAGGAAATGTTATCAGTTAGTGATTTATTTTTTATGAGTTGCAAGAAAATTTAGCAATAATTACCCCAGGAGCTGTCTGTCTCTTTCTCTCTCATAGTCAAAGCATTTTTAATTTACTGTAAATACTAAGTCAACCCCTTCTTCAAAATATAACCAGGCAGCATATTTGACATCAGGAAAGTAACGAGCAGGCATAAAACATTAAGAATTTAGCTCACTCTCTGCAGGTAAAGACGGAAATAAAGCATGCCCACAAATTCTGTTTTCTACATAACCACTGGACATACATATTCATCGACATCAATCCATCTAATCACGCACAGCCAAACGCAGGCACTTGCATCCTTTGCAATTCATAAGGATTTTTCAGTCCGTTACAGGTTCCACTGAGGATCGTGGGGCTGCCGAATGGGGTGGGCAGAAGGAGGCTCCTTAGCCCAGGAGGGCTGGGGATCCCCTTCCCATTTTCACCAGTGCATCTTTAATTAGTTTTAAATATCATGTCAAATATCATGATTCTATGGAAGGGGTGTGTGTGTGTGTGTGTGTGTGTGTGTGTGTGTGTGTTCTGGCATAAATATATATATATATATATATATATATATATATATATATATATATATATATATATATATATATATATATATATATATATATTATCAGTATTATTCCAAATCTTCATCTTAAGAAGTTTTAAAAAATATTTTATTTCTTTATTTGAGAGAGAGAAAATCACAGTGTGTTCGTGCATGTGCATGAGAAAGAGAGAATGGGCGCATCAGGGCCTCCGGCCACTACAAACAAACTCCAGACACATGCACCACTTGGTGCATCTGATTTAACATAGGCACTGGGAATCAAACCCAGGACATCAGGCTTTACAAACAAGCACCTTTGAATTGCTGAGCCATCTCTGCAGCCCTCTTAGGAAGTTTTTAAATAATGTTAGAAAAATAAAGGGGCATTTTGTCCGGGGACATACAGTGAGAAGGCAATGCTTGGCGGGACTGGCTGGTAGAACACACAGCCCAGGCCTCTTCCTCAGTGGAATGTTCTTTGATTTTGGAGGAACGTTTGCTCTGTAACATAAACACAATGCCTGCTCAGTGACTGGGAAACACTGGTACAGACTCGGGAGTGGGAACAAGAAGACCAAGTATGACAGGAAGGGGCTTCTGTCAGTGGCCTCTGTGTTCACAGCCTGGCCATCTACACCCCTGGCGCCTGCGAGAGGGCATTGTATCGGAATTAACTCCAATAGTTCAAAGTCAATGCACAGGAACGTCATCATTTGTTGAACTATGGCGGGTTCACTGGTGGCGGGCACGTAGGACCTTGTCACTTCACAGGAAGGTAGGTGCTTGCAGATCCTTTGAGTTTTACAGAGGGCAAGTGATTTGCTTCAGACCAGCAATAGTAGCATGTTTCCAAGGCAGGTCAAACATCCCTGGTTCCAAGTGGCCTTCCTTTTCCTGACCTCCTGACTATAAACAGACACCTATAACTTCTGGATTGGCAGCTCTCCCAGTTTCCCAGAAGCCCTTGCACACAATGATCCCACCAGTTAGCAGGACACAAGGGCCCCAGCCTATGACTTATTAATCATTTTCTGAGAGCCTGGTGGTGTTTATGCACTTCTACAACCTGTTGGGTACAGACAAAATGGCTTAGTGACCTGTATGCAATGTACCATTTTGCTATCACAAAAAGCCATTGTCATTACAGCAGCTAAATGCCTTTGTTTTCATTACTGCTCTGACCTAATTCATTGTCATGTACTCAGCCACTCTGACCACAGTGAGCTCCTGATGTGCTCAGAACAGGCCAGGCACACTCCTACCCCCGGACTTCCCAGGTATTTCCCCATGGCCACTGGCTCACAGCTGAGTCTGAATGCTGAGGTGCAAGCAAGATCACATCTCATGGTGGCCAGCCCTGTCCACCCTGTTTTAGCTGCTGGTCACATTTGTGTCACCCTGGCATTCCAGTTCTATTCACTCATCTTTACTGTTTTTTGGTTGTTTTTTTTTTGTGTGTGTGTGTTTGTGTGTGTGTGTTTCTATAATCTCCAATCACTTTCTTAATACCATGTCATTTTATTTTATCCACAAATATATTTCAAGTACCTGAAGCTTTTCCTGGAGTAGGAGAAATGAAATACTTGTTGAATGAATGAATTAATCAATGAATAAGTGAATGAATGACTATGAAAGCCAAACCTACCTGCCTGTGTTCTTAAACACCCTTCGCCCCTCTGTGCCTGGGGTTGAGTGGGCTCAGCCTGCTGCTCCAGGAAGCCCCAAAGGGTACGTCTATGAGTCACTTTCTAACTGGCCTCTGGACAGCCAGCAGACACAGGTGACTGGCTGGCCTTCAAACTCCTGGTTTTCTAGAAGTCAGCCTGTTCTCCTTGTCTTTGCCTCCAGAAATGTTCCCTTCACAAGATGCTATTGTGTTCAAACCCCTAGACAAAACTTCAGATGTTTTACTGAATTCGCAGTTTTGCAAAACCATAGGAAAGAGATGAGAAGGAAAGAGAGTTGCTGGACACCTGAGCTAACTCAGGCCCAGACAGTCATATTGGGCAGTGCACCCTGCTCTCTGTTAACCACACTCACACCCACGTGAGATGTCATTTCTCCCACATGACATATAACTTGCCCCCTGTAAAATCTAACGTTTTGCTATAAAATGCTTTGAAAGGATTTTTTGAAATTCTGGGTTTGCTGTTATTTGACTACAAGTTACTCACACATTTCCCAGTAGTTCTGAATCCCTGACAGCCATCCTGTGGGCTCTAAACTCCTGCAAAGTGAGGGGTGCAGCCTACACCATGGTTTCAATGTGATGAAATTTTAATTAATACTCTAAGGAACAGTGAATGAGATTGGCATGACATGAAGTTGACATTATTATAGACGTGTAAATCAACACTTATTCATTTTACTTCTGCCCTTTTCATATTTGGGGGCTAATAAATTTGGGGGGTCTTGATATGTGTGTGCGGTTTGTTTTCAATTTTTCTTATTTATTCTGGTAGGTTCTTGAAAACCCATGTTCTTGGCTAGGCTGGAGATCCTCACTGGAAATCAGAAAGGGTCTGGCCGGGAACTCACTGTGGAATGTTGACCTGAGTTCCTAATGCATCTAAACCTGATCATTCCTGTCCCTAAAATTGGCATTATGTCTCTGTCCCCAGGTGGTGGTAGGAGTCAAATGGGATCATGCGTGTCCGATGTGTTTTGCAATCTTAATGTTCCATGTGCTTGCTCTATGGCAGTGGTCCTTGCCAGCCTCAGGGCTGATGTTGACCCATTGGGAAGAGATTCCTCATTTCTTCCCGAGCCCGAGTGGGCCCAGCACATCCTGAAAGGCTTTCTTTTGTAGTGCCTGAGTTGGCCCAGCTGCTGCTCAGCTCCATTCTCCTCACTGGCTGGTGGCTGGGCCAGCCTGAGCTTGAATGAGTTCTCCCATCCAGGAAGGGATGGCAGGACTCACCTTTACTGACAGCCTCGTGTTGAGCTAAGTAGTTTCTATACCCCGTGTTACTTCTTCTTCAGGGAAGCCTGTACATCCATCCTCTCCATTCAGCCCTTCAGTGGGGAGGTTGGGAGTCACTCGATTCCTCCTGCTTTCTCCTCCCATGACCTCATCACCCAAGTCCACCTTCAGCAGGAATCCTCTCTGCACCTTCATGAATGCTACACCCTCTTGTCCTGGGGTGTACACCTCCAAAATGACCTTGTGTTCATGGGGCTCCTGTCCATTCCATCCTCTAACTGGAGATCCCAAGTACTTTCTATTATAACTATTATTATCTGTTTCGTTTTGTTTGAGACATGTTCTCATATAGACCAGGCTGGCCTCAGGCATGTAGCTGTCACTGGCCTTGAACTCCTGATCCTCCTGTCGCCAACTCCCAAATGCCAAGATTACAGGCATGAGCCACCAAACCTGGCCAATGTGCTTTGGAAAGAGGCAAGTCAGGTCAGTTTCCACCTCTGCCCAGCGTGTCATCCCAGCTTCTTAAGTGACCTTCCTGTCCTGTGAACCTCTCTCTCTCTGTCTCTCTCTTTCTCTCTCTCTCTCCCTCCCTCTTCCTTCCCCTTTCTTTCTCTGCTCCTCACACTCATCCTCCTCCCAGTTTGTCAGAAAGCTCACAGGCTCTTTGTACCTTTGCCCACATCACCCTCCAATGCTGTCCCAACATTCACATGGAATCTTCCTCCTCACCCTTAGCTCCCAGCTCAGCAGCCACCTCTTCAAGGAGACTTCCCAGGTCTCTAAGCCACCCCTGTCCTGCCATTGTCAAACCTTACTTAGTAGCTTCCTATGTAGTCCTGTGCACATTTTAAAAATATTTTAGAGAGAGAAAGAGAGAGAGGAGAATAGGTGTGCCAGGGCCTCTAGCCACTGCAATGAAACCCCAGATGCATGCACCACTTTGTGCATCTGACTTTACATGGGTAATGGAGAATCAAACCCAGGTCATTAGACTTTGCTGGCAAGTGTCTTAACCGCTTAGCCATCTCTCCAGCCCCCCAGTGCATGTTTTGTCACTCCGCCCTTTATTTCTTTATTGAGGCTTATCTGCCTCCCCATAGTCATCACAGGAAAGCCCAGCCTGCCTCACCCTGATAGACAGCATGCAAGCAAGCTCAACAGCAGTTTTTGAATAAGGAAGATTTCCATATTGGCTCAGTGTGGAAGAGCAGATGTTGTACCCAAAGATGAGCTGAAATCCGAGCCCCTTCAGGATGAGTCCCCAAGCACCTGTTCCTGTTTCCCTAATAGCCCTTTATTGATCTTCTCCTCATCTCTTCCATTAGTTGATGAGCTTCTCAAATACAGATGCCATATGTACAGGTACCTAGCCTCATGAACTGTGTTGAGGGGTCTGTAGAACTGCAAAGAGCATATCTGGTTTCACTGAGAGTCCCTATGATGCATGTGATAATTATTATCTCTGATTTTGCTTATTATCTATTTTTGCATATGTAGAGATGCATATTTGCATGTGTGTGGGTGTGCATGCATGTGTGTCCATGTGTGAGGCTACATGTGGCATGTCTTCCTCAATCACTATCTTCTTTACTGAGGCAAGGTCTCACTTAAACCCAGAACTCACTGATTTGGCTAGTCTAACTAGCTAACCTGCTTCCCCCGGAGATCTCCTATCTCTGCCTCCCAAACCCTTGGGGGTTCTGCTACTCAGAAGTCCAGTCTTCATGCTTGAAGGCTTTAATTACTGAGCCATCTCCTCAGCCCCTGGTTATGATCTGTACTAACATACTAATTACCATGTGGTTGTTATCACAGGATAAACTAGTTTAATGTCACATCTACACACACCAGGATGCATGTGTCACACGGAGGAAACCCAGAAGGGCATTCCAAGGAGTAACTTTTCCAAGATCACATAGTAACAGGACCAGGACCAAAGCCCAGAGCTGCCTACTGCCTGTCCTCTGCCCTTCCTTCTCGCTACCACCCGGCACCACATGGCTTCTGTCCCCTGCATCCTCACCAGAGCAAAGATGACGAGCCAGTGAGAAAGGCAGGGTGAAAGGAAGAACCACACACTGTCATCGGTGCAGAGGTCATGTGTGGAAGTCACAGGATCCATACTCAAAGACGATCTGTGAGCTGAGGGTCTTGGGGGGAGGACTAGGTGTGGCCAGAACAAGCCATTCTTTGCTTTGGACTCAACCACTCAAGAATTTCTAAGTCCTTGCTGCATTGCATGGGTTTTCCTGGCAGAGCAGATAATTCTGCCTTTGTTCTTTGGTTTGTGGGTGAGCTTTATGTGCAGACACTTAAATCCTGTAGGTAAATGTCTGCATGGAAAACAGAAATAATAAAATTTATATCTAATACCTACCTATTCTTCCAGGCGCTGTGCTGAGGGAAACATTTTAGGTGATCATTCATATAAATAATGATCTGATTAATTTGACTTTAAAAAAAGACCCCACATGGTGTAAATCAGAATAGCAGTTTCCCAGGAGCCTCCTGGTGCACTCTGGCTGGCCATAGAGTTTTCATCGTTTTCTGGAGCCAGAGTTGATCACCCAGCCTGCCTTTCCAGTGTGGACCAGACAGACACACAGTCATCTCCACACACTGTACCGCCAAGCCAATGCTGTGACTTCTTGTTCCTGATGAGGGAATACCTCTGGGTGTGGAATCTCCTAGGAGGGAGAATCACACGTGTCCCCAGACCCCCTCAGGATAAGCAGTGCAGAGAATATAAATGCAGTTTAATGTCTCAATGCCACATTTAGCCCAGTACCGTGCTCTGTCAACTTGTATAAATTGGTTTGGGTGACAGGAGATTCCTGGGAGATAATCCAGCCTCTCTTGTTCCTGTTACATAAGAGGAACCAGGCTCAGGGAGGTCATGATGTGACCTGTCTAATATCACACAGCCTGTCTGTGGCAGAGCTATACCTAGAACACAGCTCTCCTGGCTCCTGGTTTGGAGGTCCTTCCTTTAGACAGTTAAAAATTAGGACTGGAGCTATTGCTCAATGGTTAAAGGCACGTACTTACAAAACCTGATGACCTGGGTTTAATTCCTCAGTACCCACGTAAAGCCAGATTCACAAGAGGTACATGTGTCTGGAGTTTGTTTGTAGGGGCAGAAGGGTCTACTGTGCCCATTCTCTCTCTCTCTCTCTCTCTCTCTCTCTCTCTCTCTCTCTCTCTCTCTCTCTCTCTCTCTTTCTCTCTCTCTCTTTCTCTCTCTATATATATATATATGTATATATATATATGTATATATATATATACATATATATATATGCTTCTTTCTCTTTGTCTCTCCCTCAAATAAGTCAATAAAATGTTTAAAAAATGATCTGGATAGGAAGATGGAATTCTTTATGCTCCTCTCTGCTTCTGCTTGTTTGAAATTTTCCATACTAAAAAGTTTTTTTTTAAGTGAAAAAAGGCCCTGGAAGAGTGTTTGATTATAGCAGCAGTGGGTCCTGTTTTTATATTCACCTCTTCAAAGAAGATTTGTTTAATTCTTCCCGGAGGAATCTTTCCTGTACATTGAATTCCCTCAATGTGGCGCATAGCCTGTCCCGCACATAATTACTAATGGTGGAACAAGCTGAGTTTTTTTTCCCTTCCCTTTGTCTACCAGCCAGAGCATAAGACATTTCTTCTTTGAAGCTTCAACCCCCACTTGCGGAGCCAGCTTCAGGCTTCTTCATCTTTGTCTTCCCACTTCCTGCCCACACCATACTCTCAAGGTCAAAGTGTCCTCAACTTGGCCGTCACCAAGTACTGAAGTGCCGGTATTTACTAAATATTTTGCTTTGAAACTGACTCATTTCATTTGCTTCAATATGTTTTCAGAGGAGACGATATGTCATTACTGTTGATGGCAAATCAAGCGTAGTGTCTGTGAATCTGGGATTTAGAGTCCCTGTTACACTTCTAGCCGTCGTTATGAGATGCATAGAGGAAACCGCAGTGGTGATCAATGCACAATTTAAAAATCTCAGTTTAGGGCTGGAGAGATGGCTCAGCAGTTAAGGTGCTTCCTGCAGAGTCCAATGACCCAAGTTTGGTTCCCCAGTATCCATGTAAAATCAGATGCACGAAGTGGTGCATGCATCTGGATTCCATTTGCAATGGGTGGAGGTCCTAGCATGCCCATTCTGTCTGTCTCCTCTCTCTTTCTCTCTCTCTCTCTCTCTCTCTCTCTCTCTCTCTCTCTCTCATAAATAAAAATAATAATAATTTTCTTTTAAATCTCAATTTAGACCCTGCTTTGAGAAATGCTGTCATGAGCTGTTGGCCTCCTGGTAACAGCCCTATGTAATATCTGCCCAGGATACAAGTGTGTGTGTGTGTGTGTGTGTGTGTGTGTGTGTGTGTGTGTGTGTACCTGTGTCCTGTGTGTTCTCAGCAATAGAGTACGACCGCCTGACCAGTGTGCCTGACATAGAAGCCTTATGCTGCAGGGAGCCTGGCTGGTGTGAGGCAGGAGTGTGTGGTATGTAAGTTAGCCAAGCAAGAGTCAGCATTCACCCCTCAACACAGCTCTCTTATGCTCTACCCAACCTCCTTGTACAACAATCCCCAGAACAAACTGCCCTGGAAAGAGCCTTAGCCACCATTGCCCATAGGAAGTAGGAAGAATGAAAAGAGAACTGAGAAGGGCCAGATCTCAGCTAGAAAATAGATGCTTTATGGAGGCGATTATCCGCTGAAGTGGAATTTGTAAATTGGGAACTCCCCGACGTCTCAGGATTGGTCTTGTGAATGTCAAGGATTTAACGCTCTCGAGTTTATGGAGAGACGGTGAGACGTATGAGGATGAACCTGGCTTCGCAACCGCACAGAATGGCTTTAAATCCAGTTTAAGTCATCCTAAGAAGGCACTTACATTCTCTGAACCTCATTTTTTAGCTGGGAAATGGGGCTAATACCCTCTATCCAGGGCTGCATTGAAGGTTAGCTAAGAAAAAAAAGAACCTGGCTATAAACTCTGTGCAGTTGTGACTTCCTTAAACCTCTGAAAGATCATGAGAGACTTTCTGATTCATTGACAAAGGAATAAAATTCTGGTGTGTACAAGTTCAGGGTTAATGTGGAGAGTATTTATTACTATATTCCAATATTTTGAGATTGCGTTTTCCATTTATATATGGCAACTATCCAGTAGAATATTGATTTGGGTGAATTACTCTGTGATTGCCTGATGCATCAAGATGTTTCAGGACAGAGGTGTCAAGTGGTTTGTTGGGTTTCCCCAGCTCAGTAAGAAAGCTGGGAAGATAGGAGCATGCTCAGGTGACATCCTGGCTTGAGCATAATCCATGTTCCTGGTGGGTTCACAGAGCAGCTGTTTTGGATCGTGGGGAGTAGATTTAAACATAGACTTGTTGGGCATCTTGAAGAGCCCCCAGTAAATTTGGCCTCTTTTCTGCTGAGGTTAGAAACCATTTGAAAAAAAGAAAGAGATTGGGGAGATGGTTCAGTGGTGAAAAGTGCTTACTGCACAAAGCTGGTGACGAAATTTTGGATTCCCAGAACATAAAGTCGGGCACGAGTATCAGACATGAGTGAAGGCCCAGCATGCCTATGGCAATGGAAGGCAGAGTCAGGAGAATCACGAAGCTCACAGCCAGCTAGTTTGGCATTCCCAGCAGCAAGACAAAAGAGATCTTGTCTCAAACAAGGTGGAAGGGGAAGTCTGTCAAGCCAAGGTTGTCCTGTGACCTCCGCATGAATACCATGGCATGTATATGCCTCCCACAAACACACAGAAGAAAAAGGTAAATAAGGAGAAAGCTGAAATGTTGCCTTGATAACTGAAAAGGTCTAGGTCATGAATGGTTTCTATCTGTGGGAAAGTGATCTCCCTCACCCAATTCTGAACACTAGAACTATGTAGACTCTTCTCACAATGGCAGGCGGCACAGGGCTGGGACAACACCTCTACCATGATGAGAGAGAAAAGAGGGGTGAGGAGAACAGCTCAGTATTTCATGAATGCTGCTCCCACCATGGGAAGGAAAACAAAGGAAAGGGTATATTCCCTTAACTAGGGTTTGCTCTTCTCTTGTTCTTGATCCAAGAACCAATATCCTGCAGATCATATTAATTAACCATACAATACTCAGTTAACCCATTCATAAAGCAAGCTGATCTTTGAGGACACAGTCCACTTGCAGCATGAAGAAACCAGACGAAGTCCTACATTTTGATGCAGCTCTGCCACGGACTAGCCATGTGGCCTTCAACCCTTAGACTGCCCTGGCTTCACAGTTCTGATCTAAAAGGAGATCTGTGATTTCCATTTTTCAGGAAATCGCCCACGTACCCCTGTCTCATGAGGAGTACAGGGGAGGCTTTCAGCTGAAGAGCTAAGAACATAGCCATGGGCATGTCAATGTCCTGCTGTGTGTGACTACTGTTCATATGTGTTCAAGTACACATGTATGTGCACGTGCATGTTGTGGATGGGGAGCCAGAAGAAAATGTTCAGTGGCCAACCTCAGAACTCCATCCATCATTAGCCTAGCTCACCAATTAGGCTAGACTGGATGGACAATGAGCCCTAGGGATCAGCATGTCTCCATCGCCCCGGTGCTGGAATTATAAGCCTGTGCCACCATGCCCAGCTTTTTTTACATGGGTACTGGGGATTGAACTCAAATCCTCATGCTTTGCCAACTGAGCCATCTCCTCAATTTTCAATGTCCTGCTGCTTATGTTTTCTCTTGAGAGGCTGACCGTGCAAAGGACAGGGACAATGGTCCTAGGATGATCTTGGCTGGGGGGAGAGAAGCAGAGGAAGGAGACACACCTCACTCTCGGCCCTGAAGCTCTTTCTGCTCCTGACTGCTCAGGGAAGGGGCTCTGGAAGCCTCTGGTCACTTCTTGCAGCCCCACAAACAGAACACCAGGCAGGAGGCTCAGTAAATGGCAATCTCCTCCAGCCCCAAAACTTCAGCTGCACAGGATCCTGAGATGAGGCCAGCTGCCTAGCGCCCAAACCTCTCCTACCTCCCTGGAAGTCAGCTTGCTGTGTTCAAGAAACCTTTTTCTATTCAGTCTCAACCAAGGGCAGCCACTTGGGTGGAAGATCTGGAAGGAGGAACATCTGCAGCAGTAACAGTTCTGAAAGAAATCCTCTCCAGTGAGCTAGGATCCAAAGAAAGGGCCTCAGAGCCTCAGCCTGATGTGCAGAGCTGCTCTGCCCAGGGCCTCTGTGTGGGAAGGGAAGTAGTGGAGGCAGACTATTCTGTGTGTGATAGCCATCTGTTTCCTTTAAGATAACTTTGGGTGTTTTTTACTCTGTGGACCCCAAGTCAGGAAAGGAATGGGATTGACACCCATAGACCCAAGGCAAGCAGACCAAGCATTTAAGGGTGTGTCCACTGGGGAAGCTTTTTGCCTCCTGAGTTATCAAAGCATCAAACAAGCCTTCGTGGTTCACATGCTATGTTGCATGTTGCATGGTTGCAAGTATGGATTCTACCGTGCAGTCTTGCAGGCTAGACATTGAGGTTGTGGACAGATGGGAAACACTGTTGGAAGTTCTGTGTTGAGGGAGCTCCATTCAGGTAGGGCTGACCCAGTCTCTGGAAGTCATGGTGGGCTTCCTAGGGGAAGATACCTCATGAGGACAGCACATGAGAAGGCCTGAAGGCCAAAGAGAAGACTAAAGAGAATGGAGCAAGCACAGTGCTAATGGGGTAGCTACCAAAGGCCATTCACTACTTGGCTTGGGTGTGGTTGGGCACATCTCTATGGCCCTGTCTGTTCCCCTATGTCAGCAGACTTTGATTTAAAATATAAGTGGGAAAGATAGTAATATTTACTGAAACCCTTTGTGTTATGCCAGACACCATGGCATTACACTGTCTTGAGAATCCCCATGTATTGTTCATCCATTTAACAAATATTTAGTGAACACAAACTATATGCCAGACAGTGTGCAAGGCAGACAGGGCAAGTCCCTGCCCTTGGAGCTTTCATCCCAGATCAGACAGGTACAAAGGTAAACCAACAAACACATTATCATATGGAATCATGGGATAAATGTTAGAGAAGAGGGGGTTGGGAGGGTCACAGCTTTAGGGTGCTCAGGTAAGATAAATGAAGGGAATCAGAGAACTGGATGGACAGGGATCAGAGTGTGGATATTCTAAGCAGAGGAACAGTGGGTACAAATGCCTGAGCTCCATCATAGAAGACAGTGCTAGAACTGAGAAGATGAGAGACATAAGAGAGCTGAGGGTCAACCCCATAGGGACAGTGGAGCCCTACAAGTGACGAGAGTCTGGAAAGTTTGTGAACACGGCTGCAGTGGCGAAGGTGTCACTTGGATGCCAAGAACAGCCCGTGAGGCCACAGGAGATGCCAGAAGACCTGGGAGGAGGCTCCCTGAGACTGAACCCTCATCATCGCCTGGGGCCATGCCATGTCCTCAGTCTCCCTGGAGTCCCCAAGGACTCGGCATCTCTCAGGGTAAGCGAAACAAGAGCCTCAGGGTTGGAGAGGTGCCAGTGCCAGAATGAAGCACCCGTGCAGATTCTTCCCCACCAAATCTGTCAGCACATGACTTCAGGCCCCAGGAGACATAGACTCAGAGGACCAAAAGCAGAAACCAAGCTGGACCTTTGTCATCATGCTGAGCAGCTCCAGTTGCTGAATGGCATGGCTGGCTGGGGCTGGATCCTGATGGCTTCTACTTTCTGTGCCCCAGTTTCCTCATTTGTAAGGTGAGATAATAATAGCTTCCTGGGAAGTGGGGAGGATTCACTGAGGTGACAGATGAGAAGTTCCTAAACCCAGCAGGTGGCACAGGAAAGGTGCCCAATGGTGGCCATTGGGAGAAGCAGCAGTGTTGATGGAGGGGGAGATGAGACCCCAGAGAGAGAAGGCATTCCCCAGGGCACATGGTCAAAGCCAGCATTAGCAGCCCACAAGGACAGGCTCAGGACTGGGAGTGGGGTCCGCACTGTGTGCCTAGTATATACCTCCACTTAATTCTCCCTCAGGACTGCTGGTAAATATATTGCATTTATTGAAGAGATATGCCAACTCAGCTTGGGCTACTCAGAACTCACCAAGGTCAGACATCCAAGTGGCAATATCAAGTCTGCTTTATTCCAGAAACCAACACTTTATCTCACTCAAAGCACTGCTATATGTAAACACCAACTCTGGCAGCCCTGGCTGGCATCTGTCTGCTGTCATGCCCAGCTAACCTCCCCTGGAGGGTTTGGAGAGCCACACTTTCCCAGTTGTGGTGATGTGCTGCAGTGGGCATAGATAACCGTCTTCTTGGTGGCATCATGTTTGACATGTCTGTGAGTGAGTGCTCCATGCCCCCTGCACCAGCTGTGAGTGCTCCATGCCCCCTGCACCAGCTGTGAGTGCTCCATGCCCCCTGCACCAGCTGTGAGTGCTCCATGCCCCCTGCACCTGCTGTGAGTGCTCCATGCCCCCTGCACCAGCTGTGAGTGCTCCAGAGCCCCAAAGTTTCAGATCACCCCACTATCACCTCCAGAGTCAAATTTCATCATTTAGGTCATCAAATACATTAGGGACATGTGTGACCCTGGCTCTGATCTATCCTGGCATAAATTTTCTGTCTTATCTGGCTCTGGTCAGCCAAGTAGGGTGGGTTCCTGTCCTCAGCAGAGCAGCGCTTTAATTCACTACTGCGTTTCTCCTAGCATTTAGTAAGAATCCCAGAGGAGAGCTGAGCTCAGGTCACCTACGGGCTTTCCTGGCCCCTACATTCCTCTTCCCATACCTCCTAAGCTTATAGAATTTACTTATGTCCTTATTCGTTCCAACAATGATTAGAAATAGAGCAGGGATTCTCAGGGCTGGAGGGAACCAGCACGCGCCCCATGCATGAGTCATCCTGTCTGCCTGCTTCTGCTCTGGCCAACAAGGGGACTCCCTCTCATGTCAGCCAGGAGGGAGGCAGGCACTGCAGCCTCTGGTGGTTAGCCCTGAGCTGGAGGAGCCACAGTGCCTAGCAAGGCAGAAGGGGAAGGCCCCTCCCTGGGTGAGTAATATGCCTCTGTGCACAGTTATTCCTGTGAGTAGTCAGGCGGGGTGACATGCCAACCTCCCTCTCTGGCTGTGTATGGTTTATACCCCAGGCTTCAACCCAGATGTGCCTCTTTCTTTCCTAGAACATCAGCATGCCAAGCAAGAGAGAGGGAACGTGAAGGAATCAGGAGAGGGTGAAAAGGAAATTTGGCAGGGTTGTCTCTGGACTCAGCCTAATCCCACGGAAGGACTGTGAGCATAACCAGTGCTGTGGTCTGATGGTTCATCCATTCTGCTGACACCTTAACTCCGTCAGGCACTTTGACATTGTGACAGGATATTTTCATCTGCAAAGTTCATACTCAAAAAGATAAGTCTCCGGTGGTGGCACTCGCCTTTAATCCCAGCACTCAGGAAGCAGAGGGAGGAGGATCGCTATGAGTTTGAGGCCAGCCTGGGACTACAGAGTGAATTCCAGGTCAGCCTGGGCTAGAGCGAGACCCTACCTTGGAAAACAACAACAAAAAACATAACTTCACCTGACAGCCTGGGTTTAATTTCCTAGTATCCCTGTAAAGCCAGATGCACAAAGTGGTACGTTTGCAGTGGCAACAGGCCCTGATGTCCCCATTCTCTTTTTCTTTCCTAGTAAATAAATAATAATTAAAATATCTAAAAAACATAATATGAGAGAATATATGTTATAAGAGAAGCAGCATCAAAGACCTGGACCCTTCTGAAATCACTCACCCACCACAAAGCTCCTCGCTCAGGGTCAGCAACCACCTTGCCAGTTGGAGGTCAAGGTGAAGGCTTCAGCCATCAGACCACAATGGCATCTCTTTGGCCAAGAGGAACCCAGTCAGTGCTGGTGACCTCTCCAGCCCCCGTTTTTAGTGCATTACAAGGAGGAACTCTTCCTGCCCCAAACCTCGTAAAAAATGGATAGTGTAGCTATATAACAACCATGGCTTTTTCCGAACTTCACCTTCCCTTAAAAAGCTGCTAACTTCAAAGGGAAAGGATCGCTCCAGGCACTGTGGTGGTTATAATAAAATGCATTCCCCAGAAACAGGGGGCTCTGTTTGGGCCTCCGACAAGGAGACAAGAGTGGCCACGTGGGTGCCCACATGACAGCTGCCTTGTTGGTGACAGGTTTTATCTCCCTTCAACTGATGTATGCTGAGGATTGCCCGCCTGTGGCCATGACCTACTTTTCCTTTTATAGGATGGTGTGCGGGGCTGGCAAGGCTGCCTAGCTTAGAGAAAGCCAAGAGGCTCGGAAGCTGGGCTGGGACGCACAGGGACTGAGGTGGCTCTTGGCAATCTGCTTTACCAAAAAGTCAAAGTGTGTGAGTGGGGCATGGGAGTTTATACCTTTAATCTCAGCACTCAGGAGGCTGAGGTAGGGCATTGCCGTGAGTCTGAAGACAGCCTGAGCCCCACAGTGAGTTTCAGGTCATCCTGGGCTAGAGTGAGACCCTGCCTCAAATAATAACTACAAAATGTGTGTGTGTGTGTGTGTGTGTGTGTGTGTGTGTGTGTGTGTGTGTGTTTCAGGTAGCAAGATGGGAACTAGCTCCTCAAGTCATGTAACGCCGAGATAAATGTAAGGTACCAACCAGGTCATTTGAATAGACACGGTCTAAAGCATGGGTGCCCCATAACCACCCAGGATGAGGCCATTCTAGAAAACCACAAAACAAAGAGAAAGGAGGGAAGATGTGCCGATTTTGGCAAGAGCCTGTCAGAATGACTGCTGTGCTTCTGAGGTCCAACAGTCTGGGGTTCTGCATGTCTGCGGGTTTTAATTCTTGATTCAAGTGTCTTTTCCATATTGAAATTCTGGAAAGTTTGTGTGTATATGTGAACTGTCTCAGGTAGTAAAATCAACTCAGGAGACAACATCTCAGTGGTGTCCTATGTGGACTTCATGTTTCTAGAGCAAAAAAAGTGGTTTAGACCTCTCTCTCTCTCTCTCTCTCTCTCTCTCTCTCTCTCTCTCTCTCTCTCTCTCCTTTCTCCCTCTCTTCTTCCCTCTTGGTCTCTCCCCTTTTCTCTCCCTCTCTTCCTTCTCTTCCTCTCTCCTCTCTCTTTCTCTCTCCTTTCTGTTTCTCCTTCTTTTCACTTCCTGTCATTGCATCTTCTGGGCAGCCAGGCTCTAGACAGGTAGGAAAGAGAATGAAGTGGGGTTTGGGGTTCGGGTGGAATCCTGACATTAACTTTGGCTCCAAATCCTACAATGTTTGAAGGGACCCATGGGTGTCATCTGGTGCATCCATTTTCAAACTAGGCTGCCTAGATTACTGGGGTACATGACTATGTATCTTCCTGGGGTATTCAGGTCTGGAAGGTGAGAAAAAGAATCAATTTCTAGATGCTCCACTTCCATGTGGTCTGGATGGACTACCTTTCAGATGCTGCCTACAAATGTTTGAGATAGGTTTGAGTTTGCTAAAGCTACTGAAAATATCCTAGACTGGGAAGCTTAACTACAGAAAAAAACCTTTTTTTCCTTGAAGTTATGTACAGAGTGAGCATTTTGGGCTCTGGGACCACATAAGATGCCCTTCAAACTGGAAACCCTTCTCCAAGTGCACCAAACCCACACACATCATCAGTATAAATTTTCTCTGGAAGGCAGAGGAATGCGTGTCTAATAAGCTGATGTCATGTCCCTGACCCTGACATCTAGGAGGCATGTGGTGATACTTCTGTCCCTCATGCTGAGCAGCACAGTCAGCACTCAGTTTGACATTTGACTGGAAGTGGACTCCTTGGCTCATCCCATTCCTATATGATGCCCTGCTTTCTCAAGACAAGAGAGCCTGGCTTCAGACTCCCAAGCCCTACACCTTCTCTGCATGTTTGGCTTGTTTTGTTTTTCTTCTGCATGTGTTTAGTATGTGTGGTATAGTATGGTGTACATGTATGTGAGTGCAGGTGTATGCACCCTACACACACACTTGGGGAGGCCATAGAAGATCGTCAGATATCATCATGCATCTGCATTTCCTTGAGACAGGGTCTCTCACAGATCCCAGATCTGGCTGGGTTCTTCTTATTGTTTTGTTTTGTGAGCCCCAGAAATTCTCCCATTCCTTTCCTACATGTAGCCTCTTATATGGGTGCTGGAGAATTGAGCTCAGTTGGTCTCAGATCCCCTCAGACACTTATGCCTGCTTGAGAAGCACTATTACCAGCTGAGCCATCTTTCAGTCCATCCTCCCCCCCCACCTTCACTTTGCCCATAGACAGAGGTTTTCATTTTCTCCCTAGACACCTCTGCCTGGTATTGAGCTCAGGGAAAGCATCTGATAAATATTTCATCAGTCCCAATTCCTAGACCACATGTTTGCTGTGCCCACACAGGAAGTGGATGAGCCTTTCTGGGCCTGCACAGCAGGCTTAGGCTGATGATGCCCAGTTAGTCACTCATTAGGCAAAATCCCAGGTACTTTACGTCATCATCACTAATTCTCCCAGCATCATCATTGTGGCAATAGTATTTCCCATGGACAGAGGAGGAATGTGTATCTTAGAGGAATTGCTTAAAGTCACATAGCAAGACATTGGCAGGGCTCAGATGGGTCCCCAGACCTATTTAATTGCACCTCACCCACAAGTGAGGCCCTTGGCCTGAACCCCAGCACCCAATAATGACCCCATACTAATAATTTGTTTGGTGTGTATGGACTTGATTGTCTCCATTTTACATCAGAGAAAGAGCCTGGGTGAGAAGATATAGTTTCTCCCAGATTGCCCAGTTGAGGAAGTGATAGAGGCGAGTGGGAAGCCTGGCCCTCCTGGTTACACACCCATACCCTGTGTGTCTATACTGCCAGCCTCTGGTTCTGCCACCAGAGTGAGCAGTGGGGAGAAGATAAGAGCACTGAGGGTACTCCCGTGGATTGTGGCCTCTGTTTCACCTTGATGTTCCTGTGGCCATTGATCCTGCACTTCAGCACCATGGACAGCTTCTGAGACCAGAGAAGCAAAGCAAAGGTTGAGCACACACTGCTCAGTACAGCAGAAACTAGAGCCCACAGTTGACCACCGTCACCTGACAGTTACCACTTGCCAGCCAGCAGCCCTGGAAGGGCTTCTGAGCACCTGTTAGGATGGAGGGTAATACTGTGCTTCACCCCAGAACATGAGTCATTCCACAGCCAGCCCGTGTCTGTACATCCCCCTTTTATTAAACCAGCATGGGTCCCATCTGGGATACAAGGAAGGAACAGATGTCTGCATGCCCATCCTTGGCTGCCTGGCATAGCAACACAGGAAGAAGCCAGAATAAAGACCACTGCAGGGCTGGAATTGACCTGTAAGACCATCTAGTCCAAATGTCCAGCAAAGGCTACGATTCTACCCAGCAGAGCTTGGATGCCAGGAGACCCCCTCCCACCCAGAGGAACCAGGCCTGGGAAGTCCCCTGAGAACTATACCAAAAGAGACATTTCCCAAACCAGAAAGACACCTTGTTCCAAGGTCATCAGCTAGGCCAGTCACGGAGAGATGTCTATTTGTTGTCACCCGAATCCTCTACTCCAGCTGTATTTCAGCTCTCAAAATGAGCCTTGCTGTTGCAAGTCTTAGTGTCTACCCTCACCCTGTTCCCTCCTGGAACACCCTCCACGCTGCTTCTCCCCTCTCTGTGTGGAGCTGCACTCCTGCCTTTCAAGGTTCCTCAGACACATTCTCTCTTCTCGCAGCTTACCTATGACCTTCCTCACACAGTTAGAGACCTTTCTTCTCTTCTGGGGTCTGGATGTGGCCTATGCACTCAGTAGCCACAGCCTTTGTCACCACCATGATGAGTCCATCCATATCCACTCCCCACCACTCCTGGGAGCTCCTCGAGGGCAGGGACCATGTCCCTCATGTCTGTGTTCTCAGACCCTCCCAGCTCTTGGCACAGGGAGGTGTGATGAATGAACACACATATGAATGATTGAATGGACACTCAAAAAAACATTGGAATTCGATTTGTAATCTCCGGAAGTCTTTGTGTCCCTTTTCCTATGTTCTTTTGGAACCTCCTCTTAGTCACAGCTTTGATCTTACTTAATACATGGTCACCTCAGGAGTTGGGGTGTAGCTCAGTGGTGGAGGATGTGCTTAGCATGTGCAAGGCCCTGGATTATATTCCAGCATGGAAGATAGATAGAAAGATAGATGGATAGATGGATAATTGATTGCTAGAGAGATAATGATGATAGATAGATAGGAAATAGATAGATAGATAAATGATAGACAGATAGATACATGATTGATTGAGAGAGATGATAGATAGATAGATAGATAGATAGATAGATAGATAGATAGATGATAGATAGAATAGTGACTCCATGATTTATCTAAATTGCCTAACTATGAGTACTCTCTTGAATTCTTATATTTCCAATTCAAGGGAAATGTCATAACTAGTTGTACACATCTTGAGTGACTTCTCTGGTTGAACCTCCCAGTCCCTGCCCAGATGACAAGCATGTGCCAGTATCTTTTCCTTCCCCAATCTTAAGTCAAAGTCCCCGTGTAAGTCTCTTAGATCTGCCTCCATAGATCTGAGCTCTCACTCCCACAGGACGCAAAGGAGTGAATAGTGAAATGCAGACATGGGACCTTTGTGTCTTTGTTTTCTCCTAGAAAGATGGAGGCACAAAGAAATGTGGACAGATAGGGAGGCTCCAGTGGAGAGGCGGATGTGGACTGTAACTGTAATCACACTGGTAGATACAGACTATTAACTGTATCCACTCTGATGATATACATTGTAACTGTATCCAGCACAGTGGACAGATTATAATGTATGTATCCACCCAGGCAAATACAGACTATAGCTATAATCACCTTAGTAGATATAGATTGTTACTGTAGCCCCTCTGGTGAATATGTATTAGAGCTCTATCTACCAGTGGCTATATATTGAAACTGACAGGAAATTGACATAATTAACTCCAACTTACTTGTGGGTGACACAGTCTTATTGAGTCATCATTACCCGCGTACTCTCCAGTGTCATGCACAGTCACCACTCCTGTTACGAGTTTTGGGCAGATGTGACACCCTCATTAAAATGGTGTGTATGGCATACTTGCATAAATGGGATAAATATCACATAGCTAAAACACTCGTGGGTAGCTTATATTTGCGGGAATGGTGTGAACACCACATGGACATGACACACTCACATGGGTAAGACACACATACCGAGGCTGTCTCCTTGGGATGCAATGGTGACTTGAGGGGGTTCTACAATTTCATCTTCTCGTGGGCTTCCTTTCTTCCTCTTTCCTCAAGAAGAGCATATTCCCCTGCCAGCTCTGTAGCTGTGGCGACATTCACATTTACCTCTTGAACTGAGCAGATGGCTTGGCTGAGAAAGTGTTTGCCTTGTAAACAACAGGACTTGAATTCGCTCCCCAGAATCTATCTACATTAACAAGCCAAGCATGGGGTGCACACCTGGAATCCCAGTCCTGGGGAGGTGGAGACAGAAGGCTCTCTAGGGCTCACTGACCAACCAATGTAGCCTGCTTGGTAAGCTCCAGGCCAATGAGAGGTCCTGTCTCCCAAAAGGTGGCTGCCACTTAAGAAGAAAGAAACATGAGGTTGTCCTCTGGCCTCCACACTCAAGTGTATTTGCACACAAACACACGCACACACACATTTGTATTCCCTCACAATACACACAATAAAATAACATAATACAATTCACCACTTTAACCTGACAGCCCTTAGGACATTTACCGGTTTCTACAACCATCACACTAATTCCAAAACATGCTCATCACTCCAAAAAGAAAGCCCGACCACCAAGCACTCACAGTCCGTGACCTTTGAAATGGTAACCGGGTAAAGGGGCAGCATTAAAGGTTTCCTGGTCCTCTGTAAGCTCTCAACACATGAGGGCCTCAGCAGAGGACAGCAGGGACCCCACGTGGGAAATCAATCCTGTCATCTCTTCACCTTCTCCTTCCAACACACAGACCTTTTGACACCCATCTGCTCACAGTTCTCATCCCAAGCAAGAAGAGGTCTTTTTTCCCCCTTTGTATCATAACTGTACCTTTCCCAGAGCCCAGCAGGAGAGGGGGACACAGCCCTAAAGAAAGACACCCCGACCTTGAAGCTTCTTACTTGCTATTAGCCCTTGGGAACATGACCCAGTCCAGTTGTACCTTAGTTTCTTTACCTATAAAATGGGGGCAGCAGTAGCACCTGCCCCACAGGCTTCTTGCATGATTCATAGGCAGACAGTGGTTCAGACAGTAGCAGGGGCATGGTGAGCCCACAGTGCATCCCCCGTCTCAGGAGGATTGAGGGCTCCTTAGCCATAAGACACTTTGAAAAGGTGGTTGAACAGGTTCTCAAATATCTATGTCTCTGCTTCCCAGTTACTCCCTTAGCCCAACTATCCTAAATGGCCAAGAGTACTGGGCCTTACTGTTGTACTTGGTCAGGGCACTGTGCTTTCCAAGCCCTCTGCTGAGCTGGAGGAGAAGAGAGTAGCAATGCAGGCAGACTGGATGGGGAGTGGCCTGGGAATGCTGTCTCCATGTCATGGAGAGGGAACAGAAGTGAAGTTTACATACACTCAACCAGGCAACTCAGTGCTGGGCCAGGCCTAGGCATTCACACTAACAGACTACAGTGGTCAACAGAATGGACACCTCATTCTGTGCTCTCCACTGAGGCACCACTGCCACATGTGACAGTTGAGCACTTGGTGTCTGGCTGATCCAATCCAGGAGGTATTTCAAGAGGAAGGCACACACTGCCTCTCAAAGGAAAAAAAAAAGCTATCATATTTTATATCAATGGCTATTGAAGTTATATGACTTTGCATATAATGGTGAGATAAAATTTGAATTTTGTTGGTTTTGCATTCCTTTTCCCTCTGCTTTAAGGCTAGCTACTAGAGAATGTAGAGGCACAAAGAAGCTTTTATATTGCTGTTGGATAGCAACCCTTAGGTGGGGAGGGAGCCGCTGAAGCTCCTCTTCTTTTCTCTGCACTTACTAACTTACCCTGTGGTCATTAATTGAGCAATAAATGAGAGCTAGACACTTTTCTCAGAGCTAGAGAGACAGGGACCCACAGAGCAGGTGCACACGTGAGTGAGTGCTATGTAATTGGGACAGAGAATGATTAGAGTGATGAGCTAAAGGGAAGAGAGCTCTCCATGCCTCTCCATCCTGCTTTCTTCGGCCTTCATTCTCTTCAGAACATGTACTGCACTGCTTTTTCATAGCTTTGAAATCTATTATTGCAGTTTTGTTCTCGAGATCTTAAACTTCCTCCCAGCAAACTCTTATTTATCCTCCAAAACACTGCTCAAATGTCACCGTGTATTACCTTTGCGCATCTATAGTCTAGGTTGCAGTGTATGCCTAGCCCGTCCATATTAGGGCAAGCTGGTTACATGCTGTGCACTTTTGTAAAGCTGAAAATCAATAGCAAATGAAGCAGGTGAAGGCCCCGTCACATGGAGCTCACAAACACCCTGTAATTATTTGTTCGCTGGTCCTTGAAAGATACAGGAGACCTCCTCATCTCTTCTCTGAACCTAGATCCTTCGGATGTGTCTAGGCATGTGACAAGGTCTCTGTAAATTCTTGATCATTGAATGAAACAACAAGGGAGGAAAGAAAAGATCGGATGCGATAATAGTAGGAAGATTGTTAGGTAACTACATCAGTGACTGGTAAAGAATTCCTTTTCTCTGGCCCCCATCAGTGCCAGGGGATACCAATAGCAAGGCCCTGTCTCCTTTCCTGGCTTTTGGTGGCTAGCCCAATGACTGTGGCCAGTGAGTGCTTTGCTGGCTCCAGGAACCAGGGCAGGTTGTCTGTATATATTGTGGCTTCCACCCCAGTTGTAGCTGGCTGCTCAGAATAGTGCTGAACTGACAGCTCTCCTCTATCTGCATGACAGGGTTGACATACAATAAGCCCCTAACCTCCATGGAGTCAGCTTCCCCAAGGACCCAGTACCAACTGGATGGCCATTTCCTGGTCAGAGGACTTGGGGAATGGAGGGAATGTTACTCAGGATCCTATTTGTCGACCAAATTACATTGTTAACCCCTAGCAAGATGTCAGGCTCTGTTCCAAGCACTCATTCTTGCAAGAACCATGTAAGGAAAGGACTATTATTAGCCCCACTTTACAGGAGAGAAACCCAAGGCCCAGAGAGGGTGGTGAAATCACACAGACTGTAAGTTGCAAAGCAGGCACTGGTACCCTGACTTCTACTGGAGGCCTCTCTACCCAGAGCATCATCAGACCTTGCCTCCCTGGTGGATGCACTCTGTGGTTGCTTCTTGCTCTAGCAAACATGACCACACACCATCTGCTCGGCTATGCACACAGATGCAAGTATTTCCCTGGGATGGCTGAGTCAAAGATATCAGGCATCTTTTATTTTGATAGAGTGTAAAGCTGCTCCCCCAAAGCTCAACCTGTTCACCCTCAGGAGAGACCTTTGGTATGTATGCCTGGCCTCCCATGAAGCAGCAGGGTGGAGAGGTGGAGAGACCAAAGAGGCTGTGAAGTCTGTAGACTAAGGCTGAGAGACCAGCTTCTCATGTTGCCTGGGCTCCCCACAGAGCTCCCCTTCTCTCTTCAGGGAAAGGAGGCATTGTTCCTCCCCATCACCACCCCAACCACAGTACCTGACACTCACAGCCTTGCTACCTGTCACCCAACTAATGTCCAGCCAGTGGGTATAGTTTGCAGGTCCCAATCTGAAGTCCCCACTGGTTGAGAGCCATCAGGCCTCTGATGTAACCCAGCTTCCAGCCCTGTAAAGCAGTGACACTAACACTCATGTCCAAGGTCCTGAGGATTTCCTGAAACAAGGTGTGAGTCCATGCCCTTCTTTCCTTGTTAATGATGATAGATAGAAATAAAATGATTCAAAGAAAGCAACCAATTAAAACTGGTTTCCTTCCCTCCTCTCCTTCATGTGTGAATGTCTCAGCATTCATCCATCCATCCATCCCTTCATTCATTCATGTTTATATTGATATTTAAATTGGGTCTACTCTTTTGTTTCCCCATCTCTCAGCCCATTGGTTGACCAACCTACTTCTGCATCCTCTGATCACTGAATGGCTCCACTCTTTCTAAATGACCTCTCTTCTGTGACCCTTCTCTTCTTCCTGCTGCCTCTTGCTCCCCCAGAGTCCTGTCTCGCAGGAGCTCCTCAGCAGCCTGTGTTTCCTAGAAACAGATGAGGCATCCTTGCTCATTCAGGTACCACAGCTGGAGCCTACCAATCATCATCCTATATCATAGCTGATCTCATGAATAATTCAAGGCCCAGAGAGCAAGAGCATAATAATTAAGGCGAGTCAGAGGGGGGAACACAATTCCAACACAGCACCATTGCTTTTAGCATAGGGTTTGGCCAAGCATAAATGCACAACACCTGACCTCCTGTTCTTGGCTTGCTTTTGATGTTGCTTTCCATATTGAGACAATGTGTCCCAGCCTCACACAGTGCACAACCTCAGCCCTTTCCCAGAAGCTACTCTGTCAGTAAACTCTTTGAAGGGAAATTAAACTCTGCACCTGCAGGTCCCTGTCTTCCAGTGTCATGTGTGAAATTCAGGTCTGGAACCTTCTTCACTCTTTGACTTTATCCCAGCAGACTTTGCCCATACAAGGCAGAATTTGAGCCTGTCACCTGTCATCTGTCACCTACCTCTGGGTTTTAGTCAGTATCTGCCAGGGAGAAATTCCACTGTAGGGCTTGGGGGTCTGTACTTCACTGTCTTTCTCCACCTCAGAGGGGGCTTATGGTGGTTGCCTGGAACATGTCTGTTCCAGACTTCTCCATCTTAAATCTGTCCTGACCAATGTGAGATATCTTGTAAAGAACCATTTCAGTGCACCCTGCAAATTCAGCTGTGCCTGAACCTGTCACATAAAATACACACATTCATTTATTTAAATCCCCCAGAGTTTGGAGGCTTGTTTACTTTTCCCTGCTATTAGAGGGCATACCTTTGAAAAGAGGGAAGGAGCTGGTATTATATGTTTGGTTCAGTTCCAGGGGAGAGATGTGAGGTCTAAAATAGGTCTCATTAGGACCTAGTACATCAAAGTGTTTTTCTGACTGTGGCTCCCTGATGAGAGCCTGGCTTCCTGGTGAGAATCAAATTCCCTGGTGTGAATCTGGATCCCTGATGTGAGCCTGGATCCTTGATGTTAACCTGGCTTCCTGGTGTGAACCTGGCTCCCTGGTGTGAACCTGGCTTCCTGGTGAGAACCTGGCTCCCTGGTGTGAACCCCATCCCCTAATGTGACCCTGGCTTCCTGATGTTATCTGGTAAGGAATGGGTAGTCAGGAAGTTTGTGGTGGGACAGACTGCTATGCTGTAGTTTTACTGGATAATATTTTGTAGGAGATGTTCTCTTAAGAGACATAGAAGTATTACCTTAATTATAAATCCCCAGATTGTAAACATTCTTGCATGTTGCTGCTAGCAGCAGGCAGGAACCACGCCAGGGGAGGGGAGAAAGTGCTTGACTAAATTCAGCTTTTGAAAAACAGCTTTATTGAAAGAGAATTTACATGATATGGGGTCACTTATGTAAAGTGTACAATTTACTGTCTTTAGTATATACACAAGAATGTACGTCCATCATCATAACTGCATTTTAGAATATTACCCCTCCCCAACCAAAAAAAAAAAAAAGCCGGCATCCAAACCATCACTCTCCCTTCTCCCCAGCCCTATGCAACCAAAAATCTGCCTCTTCTGGGCACATCATGCAAGTGGAATCCTGCGATGCATGGCCTTTGGTGGCTGGTTTGTTTCACTTTACAGAATGTTTTCAATGCATTACCTATGCTGCTTTCTTTATTTCTGCTTGTTGCTGAATAACAACAGTGAATATGCCACTGTGTGTCTCTATTGGATCTTATTTATCTATTCACCAGTCTCTTCATTTGTTGCTTGGGTGTTGGCAAACCAAGAAGTTGTGACCAACAACATAAGAATTCCCCATCACCTTTTCAGCTACACTTGAATAGTCCAGGTGTCTCTCATCACCATACTCCCTCTCTACTGCACCACAATTGACATCTCTCTTAAGGAATTGTCACATTTCCAGAGGGCCCCCAACACACTATTTTCCAAATAGAGCCTTCCCAAAAGTGGGAGGGACACAAAGGCAGTGACAATAAGAAAACATCAGCCAATTCAAAGGAGAAATATAAATGATTAATACCAGTGAATGTTACATCTGCATATGGTCTTAGACTGGGAAGCTGGTCACCATTCACAACTCTGTTTTCACAAAGAAGCCAATATCCAATTTTTAAATACCCTTAAGATAAGCTTTCATAAGAAGTTATGTTTTCTAGTACAATGTCCACATTTCAAGGCTTAATGAAGCCTTAAGTGAGACATCTCATCACATCCTCCAAGGCTGAGGACCATTGCAGAAGAGGAGGCAGAAAGAATGTAAGAGCCAAAAGCAGGGGAGGAGTGCTTTGCAATACTGTCTTCAAGACACGAAGTGTCCATGGTATCCATGACCTCACCGTGGCTGACACTACCTACACAAGACCTGCATCAAACGAGGGGGGAAATGATGACATCAAAATAAAAGAGCTAATTGAAAGGAAGAAGGGGTTCAGTGGAGGGGGGATTTGAAAGGGAGAAAAGAGAGTGGTGGGAAGGGATTATGACCATGGTATATGATCTATATGTACAGTGGTTATTAATAAAAATTTAAAGCATAAATTTAAAAAAGACAATATGAATTCCTTAGTCCAGCCATAAAAACAATTATCAAATTCTTCCTAATGCACAACATGGCAGATTTACAAAATCATATCAAGAAGGAATGAACTTATTTTCTTTGGTCCTCTTTAAAATCAGTGTCTTAAACAACTTTGGTTTTATTTTTCAGTGCCAGCTAGGAGCAGAGCTTGGCGCTTCCATCTATATACAAAGTCTCACCTTCCAGGTTTCTTATTATTTCAAGATCAGCTGGAGATAAACTCAGATGAGGAGAAAAGAACTGTCAGTCACACCAGTTGCTGGAGCTTGAAGATTCTCTCTTTTGTTCCCAGTCACAGTGTTTCTTGCCATTGTTTCTGAAAGCCAGCTCATGTGCTTGCTTCTTACAGAATACAGGACATCTGAAACATTTACCAGCATTCCAGAGTATTGAGTCAGGGTATAGGACATAGAGATCAGACTGTGAAAGTGAATGGTTTGGTCCTTGTTTCTTCCATCCGCTGCTCTGCATGTCTGTTCTCCCATCTCTGAAACAGACAGGTAATCAGTACGTCATGGGCAGTCTGTAAGGATTTGAAATATGATGTAACACACAGAATGGCCTGACACCAAGGTAGGCATGAAGTATGTATAGGGTGTGCTTCTTACTACACTGGCTCCACTAAGTGTGTTAATTCACAAGGTCATGATAAAGATTAGATGAAGCAAGAGAGGAAATAATGTGTGTAGTCCTTGGCATGTCTTTCTGCCTCCTCTCTGGGCGCAAGTAGCTAGCAAGTAGCAGGTCTCCTGTGCCGGGAAGTCTTCAACTACTTGGAACATGGAGCACTATCCATCTGCTTATGGCTTCACTGAAGAAGGTGACATCCTAAGCTTCATCAGACCCTTGAGTTTTTAAATAATTGAAGTGCTAAGAGTCTGAAGTGACTCACCCTGCCTGTTTATTCTGGTCCCATTTGCACAAAAGAGGAAAATCACCAGCTCTAACCACCCACTGCAAAATGTTAGTGATTAGAATAGCTGGAGAAAACACCCAAAATAATTCCCTGGGCCTGGTTTGGCTCTTCCTTAATGGGCGGGGTTGGGAAAAATGTATAACAGACCCTGAATCATCATCAAATACAGTAGCTCCCCAGTTATCACCTGTCCCCTGAAGAAAGGGAATGGGAGGAAAGGAAGGGAGGAAAGAGGAGAGATGCCCAGAGCAAACAAATGAGATTTACAGTCTAATCTGAGGGGAAACAGGGAAATAAGCTTTCAAATCTTAGCTCCAACTGACCACCTACTGGGTGAGGAATAACTTCCAGACACCATGGGAGGGTGAAATTACATCCCTGCAGCCACCCAAAACAACAACATTCAACTAATAATAATGATAAGAAAATCATGTCTGGTCTGGGGAGATAGTTCAGTTGATGAGGTACTTACCTTGCAAACATGGGGACATGAATTTGAGTACTCATAAGAACGCTGGGTGTGGTGGTTCGCCTATAACCCCAGTACTGGGGAGTACTGGGAAGGCTGAAACAGGAGAACGCTGGGAGATATAGAATGGTATAGCTGAGTGGAATCATCAGGGGATTTCTCAAGGTCACAAGGCAAGGAGTGAGGAGCAGCTGTGTGAGCCTGGTTCTCTGCACTCCAGATCTGGGACAGACCGCCCACAGCACCAGGAAGCCCCAGCCAGGCTCCCTCTGCAGTGCAGTGGGCAGGCTGAGAACACAGCCCATGGTTCTGCTCCAGACTCAACAGCATGGCTAATTTATTTTAAATAAAAACATTTGAAAGTATGAATTGCATTACATAGCAAAGAAGACTTTGTCTTTGCAGGAGATTTTGCTGCAGAAATTACCATATGGTACAACAGTGCCCTAGGGCAGGCTTACCCCGAGATGGCACCAATGTACATTGGGTCAAAACCAGATCCTCTCTCCCAAAATCCAAAGGAGTTTCTGATACTCAGCATGACCTTGGGTCCATGAACGAGCCTCTCAGAGAGTCCATCAGGAGGAGAGAAGAAAAGGAACGGGCATTGAATACTAGGTGCAGGATGCCTCACCTGCATTGTGTCACTTAATCATAAGCCTGCAAGGTGACATCATTATCCTTAACTCACAAAGAAGAGGATGAACCCAAAGTCACCCAGAAAGAAAAGAAACCAGGCACCAGACCCAGCTCTAGACTCTAGACTCTCCAATGCCAGGCTGTCAGCTCCTTTCTTTGTTTACTGAAGCTGTGGACACAGAATGCTTGAGTGTGATCAGGGTTGTGTGTAGGAAAAGTCAGGTGTTCAAGAGCCAAAGTCCCAGGCTATAAGCATCATGATGTGAAATAGACCACTCTGTCATGCTGGGCCTCATCTTTAAAATGAGTGTGTGCGTGTGCATGTGCTTGTGTGTGTGTGTGCATGTGCGTGTGTGTGCATGTGCACTGTGCACACATGCTACAAATACATAAAAGCAAATCACAAAACCATGACTCTCATTCTTCTTTCTTTATTGGGGACTTTACTACATGGACATAGTGCATATTAGTCACATTTGCATAAGGTTGTACTCTGATATGTTCTCTCCCCCACCCTGAGGGCCTCCTCAGGGGGATTATCGATATTCACTGGGAGGTCATGAAAGTGCTAGTTAGTCTGTGGTGAGAACAATGCCTTCCCAGCCTGTGGCTCTTACATTCTTTCCACCCCTGTTCCACAATGATCCCTGAACCTTTTAAGCTATGTTATAAGTCTCCTTTAATGTTGAGCTCCCAGCAGTCTCTGATTTTCTGTTTTGTTTAAGTTTGAGTCTCCTCAGTGTCTACCACCATCTCCATGGAGGAGGTTCTCAGGCGAGCAGTTAGAGCAGAACTCACATTTAATCCATCCCCTTCTCCTGTAATGTTTCCATCACATACTAAACAGACAGCTTCTTTTATCATCATTCTGATAGGTTTTGGGTCTCCCTGGTATCCACTGCCATCTGTACAAAGCAGATTCTCTAGCCAAGAGTGAGAGCAGTGGGGCTCAAAGGGGATAAACACAGACTCTTAGAAGACTTTTGAATGGGCATGGTCTCTCCATTTAGCCAAAGAGCAGTGGGAGCCTCAATCTAGAGTCTAAGACCTTCCAAGCCATAGGCTCTGACTTGGTTCTCAGTACCAGGTGTGACTTCCCTCCCACTGAGCAGGCCTCACATCCCATCAGAGAGCAGTTGATTACCACCATAGCCTATGTGCCACTATTGTACCTTGTGTACACACCTTGCTGGTTGATTTTGGAACTTTCAGGATCCACTGCTTGTTCACACTGTTAGTGACCATTGTCCCCCAGCAGCTCACGCATACAATTTTCCAATACTATGAGGGCTAGCCAGCAGGTAGACCGCTTCAAGCTCAGTTCCAGCATGATCTTTCAATGTCCTCTAACAGCAGCCTGTGGTTCCTTCAGAAATAGGGTCTTACCATTTATATCTGGTGGATGACCAAGTGCTTTGGCAATGGCCTGCCTAGTTTAGGCCTCCCTGACCAACAGCTCACTGTGGGGAGAGGGGGGTAAACTCAGTTCTGGCACTGGAATTTATTAGCAAGAGACTCTGCTCTTGGGGTCAAGCTTTCTGCACCCCTACAGGGGGCTTCTGTCCAAACTATCCTCCCTCTTTTATTAAGAGCTAGGGTTAGTTATCCAATTTTTCTAACACATCTCATTTACTGAAAATGCTGTCTTTCCTCCACTGTGTATTCTTGGCTTCTTTGTCAAAGATTAAGCAGCTGTAGTTACTAGAATTTACATCTGGATCTGTTATTCTATTCCCTTGATCTATGTGTTTGTTTTGGTGCCAATACCATGCTGCTTTTATTACTATGGCTTTGTAGTATGTCTTGAAATTAGTTATGGTGATACCACTAGTAGTAGTATTTTTGCTGAGGATTCTTTTGTCTATTCAAGACCTTTTGTGCTTCCATATGAATTCTGAGACTTTTTTTTCTATTTCTGTGAAGAATTCATCATTCTTCTTTTTAAGGAAAGGTCACATGCCTTGTGTGCCTGAGCTCTTCTCAGAAGCCAGTGTACTTTTGTAATTCTCTCACTTTTCTCACTTCAGGGCCCTTCTGGAGTTGGAGTAGTCATCTATCAAAAGGACATGCCTCCAGGAGACAAGGCCTGTTGCTATCCAAAAGTGTGGGTCTCCCACTGAGCCAGGCCAAGCCTTTGACTTGCTCTCAAGGCCTTGCTGAACAAGGCCCCTCCAGAACACAGCTAGCTCACAGTTGCTCAAAGATAAGCTCTAGGCATTCAGTCAATGGTTGTGCCTGCATTTTATGTAGCCTGAAAGGTGGGTCTAGATTAGATTTAGTTCCTTAAAATTGCCTGCTATTGGCCCTGACAACCAAGCCTGCAAAGACACATCAATTAGCAATTACAAACATCCTGACAGTGTTGTTTTCGCCTCCGGGGGCACCGTTGGCCACCGCAGAGGGAAAACAGAGAAGTCGTAGGAGCTGAGCGAGCTGTCCGCTGTCTCAGGGCTGGGGTCCACAGAGCTGGGGGCTGACACAGGGGGGTCTGGTGGAGCAGATGTGTATAGTATATCCACGTGCTTCTTTATTCAATTAGGAGAACTTACATTTATAGGAAAAAGGGGGTCAGGGGAATGGGGAATAGAGAAGAGAAAAGGGGATTGGTTGATTGGAGTGATGAGTTAGCGGCCTGCACTGGGATAGGAGAGTATGGACAACCTGAGAATACCTCATTTGGGGCCTGATTGGGGGGAAATACGTGAATCTAGCCACGGTCCATGGGGATGGGTACAAGGAAGTTTGTCTGATACCCAATGCAAGTCATGCTGAGATGGGAATGCTGGTTCCTGTGGCTTGCCCATGAGGGTTGGGAGTCAGGGTTGATGGAGCTGGGAAACACCTACCAAATTATCAGGGTTTCACCTCACTCATACATCCTTAACCCTTTGTTCTCCGTGCCCTCAGTAGCAGTGCCAACAGGCAGTGCCCAACATGACAGGAACCAATTACCCAAACCAGAAACCTGGGAATTCCCTCCTCTCCCTAAGCATCTGCATCTAGTTAATTTGCAAGATTCAGAACTATTGATTTGCCATCTAAAACCCCTACATATCCATCCCCAGCCCATGCCCTCATTGTTTCTCTCTTCAGTTACTGCAGCAATCCCCTCTTGCTCTCCCACCCCCCTTGTCCATTACCACAGCTGGCGCACCTCGCTCTGTAGCCAGAACTGTGACCTTCATTGATTTCCAATCCAGTGGTGGTCTTCCCTCCTTAAAACCCTGCTGGGATCCCTGGTACCTTCCACAAGACACCTGCAGGCCCTGAAGATCACAACCATCTCATCACTCATCTCTTCCCTCCTTCAAGTCAGGCCTGACTATGGGGCGGCTTCTTAGACCCACCATGCTTCCTCATTCCCCATCATGCCTGCAGGTACTGAATTGAGTGCATTCTGTCCTAGCCTGGCACCTCCTTATCGATAAGAGGACCTCTTACATCCCAGAAGCACCTTCTACATCTTCTCCACACCTAGGAGTCAGGGCCCTGCAGGTCACTCCTGGGGACAGGAATTGAGTGGTATCTTTCCTAATCCAGATCGGATGCCCTCTACACACCGTTTCCCCTGTGAACTCACAGGGTGGTCCATTGTGTGTACCAACCATCATTCTCAGTGTCTGCTAGTTCACTCCTCTGATTAGCTCAGAGCTTTTTCATAAACATAGCAATATATTTAACCTTAGAAGTTGAGGACAGGAAAACTAATGCTGCAGCCAACCACAGGTTTTTTAGAACTGAGGGTCACACATCTTCAAAATGGTCTTGCAAGTTAATGAGAAAATAATGACAATTTATAAGACTCTAGTGAACATATTTGACTTCTTAAAAAATTACTTATTTATTTGAGAGAAAAAGAGAGAGAGAGGCAGACAGAAAGAAATAGAGAAAGAATAGGCACACCAGGGGCCTCCTGCCACTACAAACAAGCTCCAGACACATGCACCACTTTGTACATCTGGCTTTATTTGGGTACTGGGGAATTGAACCTGTGCCATCAGGCTTTGCAAGCATAAGCCATTAACTTCCAAGCCATCTCTCTAGCCCCATATTTGACTTTAAATCAATGGCCTGGAGCTCTGTGCCCAACCCATTCTCATAAAGCCTCCATCAGCCTGGAGAATTCCTAGAGCTTGCTGGCTACCCACCCTAGGCTAACTGGTGAGCTCCAGGCCAATAAGAAAGCCTGTCTCAACAAAGGTGAACAGTGTTCCTGATAAACAACACCTGAGATCATTCTCTGGCTTCCATATGCATGTGCACACATATGTATGTACACCTACACACATGCACACACATACTCATAAGCAAAGAATACTTTGAGGCTGGGGAGATGGCTCAGCATTTAAAGGCTCTTGCTTGCAAAGCCTACTGACCTGAGCTTGGCCCTCCCCAACACTCGCACAAAGCCAGGTGCAAAGTGGCTCATGCTTCTGTGATTCCTGTGTGTCTGTGACAATGGAAAGTGGAGTCCCGAGAATCCAAAGTTCCCAAGCCAGCTACACTGGCATTCATGTGCTTCAGCAGCAAAAGACCCTGTCTCAAAGAAAGTGGAAGACTACAGACACCTTGTGGTTATTCTCTGACCTCCACACGCACACCATGGCATGTATGTGCCCACATACACACACATACGTATGTGCACACAAAAATAAATTTAAAGAAATCATGTTTTAAAATCCCTATAAAAGTCACATGTATATTAAAAACACCTGGAAAAAAATTTAGTTTCAAAAATCACCTATAATTCTACAGCCCAGTCCTAGCCATTAATATGTTGGCTTAATTCCTTTCCATCTTCTTTAAGGTTTGGGGTGTTGTTTTAGCGTCAGTTTCAGATTCTTTTCCATGTATAATTTTGCAGACTACTTTTTTCCTTTGTAACACAAACATTTCCCTGGTATTGCATATGCACCACTCACTTGTTTGCCTGCTCTCCTGGGAGGTTTGTGCTATTTCTCTTGTTTCTTCATGCTGAGTACTGCTGGGACACAAAACCTCCAGGCTTTGTCAGGACAGATTCCTGCAGACAGAATTACTAAGTCAAAGGACAGCAACATTTTTAAGACCCTTGATAACTGCCATCTGGTTTCCAATCAGCGGCTTCAATTTACTGTCCCCAGAAGTATATGAGAATCTCCACCTTACCCCACACCTCTCCCTGCATGGAACCATTATTTTAAAATATCCATTTCTAGTTTGACTGGTGAGAAATCATTTCATACTGTTTTGCTTTTATTTAGGGGGGGTAAAGAATGAGACCAAGCATTTTCTATGTTTGTTTCCTCATTTGTGAGTTATAGCTGAGCTTCATCTTTGCTGATAGGCCAATGTCTCCGGAGAGACAGAACGGAAGCCAAGCACAGGAACTCAGCCCCACCTTCTTTTTCCAGCCCTGTGACTCTGGGAGTATGTTTGCTGGTTCCCTGAGCTTCTTTCTGTTCCCTCATCTGTGAAATTAGGATCCTAATCTTTGCCTTGTGAGTTTGCCCTGAGGATTACCAAGTTAGCATCTTTCACTCACCTACCACAGGCAGACATGCTGTCTTAGGTCCCCCTTTCCTTCTAGAGCTCTCTGTAGTGTGTGTACCCTAGCCTGGAGGTGGTCGCTATGTTTTGCTATTCAGATACCAACAACATGAGCATCACCTGGGAACTTGTTAGAAATGGATGGCCCTACTTCTTCCCTCCTGCGGCAGAATCTTCACTGTGACAAGACCCCCACATAGCTCATATGCACAGGAAAGTTGGAAGTGTCCAGCTATAGGCTTTGAGATTTGAAAGAGAAGAACGGTTGTGCTTCCCAGGCAAAAATGCAAGTGCATTTAGGAGTCTGCTCCTGGGAGCTCTGTGCCCACCCCATTCTCATAAAGCTTCTGTCGCCCCAGAGAACGAAAGCAGGAGCAGGTTCTCCCTTTAGATGTCAGCTCAGCAGGACACATCTTCAGGGAGTCAGCCCTCTGGCTATCAACTCCATGCACTCTGCACCTAAGAAGGGCTCTATGGGGAGGAGACAGCCAGGGGTTCTGGAAGGATGTAGTACCTGACGGATATCAAACTGAAATTCTCACTTGATGGAAACTCAGAGCTGCAGGCAGAAACCTCGGGTGGAGACAGAAATGGTTCTAAGCTTGAAGAACAATTGCTTCACCTGTTCAGACCCCAATCATTTGGCACACACCATGCTCACTCAAGATGTGAGACCCAGAGGAACTTGGTTGAAGAGTAGCTGGCTGGGGATGGGGAGAAATGCATGTTTTTAAGTGATGGCTCAGCCACCCTCAGAAAGAATAGAGGAGTGTGCCCACATGGTTGATGGCTTGTTGTTCTCGGGAGGCACTTAGGGTAATTAGGCCCCCAAAGTCACCTGCTCTTATAGTTTGCAAGAACTCTGACTTCTTATCTCTTGCCTAAAGGAGTTCCCTAGACCTGTTTGTCCTTGAACAACCTGAGCCCCTCCCCAGGAGGGAGTTTCCCTTTCCTAGAATTTAAATCTGATCCTGGCATCGTGATTGGTTATGATCAGCCCCAAAACTGGGTGCCATGGCTGGCCTCTTCTTAAGCTAGTCCCTAGCTCACACCAATCAGCTGTCTCTCAAACTCACCTGAACCCGAAGGTAAAGCCCACCACAGTAAGGTTATAAATAGATGTTTACCAGGTGGGTAAGGCCTCTCTTTTTGCTGCCCATTCATCTCTCCTGAATTTCCAGGTCCAGGTAAGTCTCCCTGACCCCTACTCCTACATGGGGTCTCCACCTCTTGTCCTCCTCACGGCAGGGGCTCTCAGTACTTTCCTCTCTTTCCTCTCTAAATCTCTTTTCATGATTCTCCCAGGCCCATCACATGCTCTCTCAGACCACGTGGGTATATCCATTTTCCCTCCCTTGGTTTTATATTTCCCTCAGTAAATGTAAGAATTTAATAATTATCTTTCTCAGTCTGGTTTGCCCAATTTTTTTGGTTAAAGACAGACACAAACTCAGAGTCTGGGGTGCAAGGACTCTTTCCTGAACCTCAGCACCACCTTCCCCCATAACACTCTCAACGTACAGGAATGGCCACGGGAACTTGGGAGAGACTAAGCAATCCAGGCCTGACCTTCTAAAGGAACAACTCACGTTCCAGATAAGTAACCCATGGCATTGAGAGTTTGCCAGCTGTGACGCCCATCCAGTCAGCCAGGGATGAAGGAAGAGAGCCCTCCAGCTCCAGAGAGCTCATATCACTCATACACTTAGGAGATCAAGAAGACAGAGCTGAAAACACTTAAGAAACTGCAAGACCCTAACAGAATGGTAACAGGACTTGAACTAGGGCCTAGGTCTTCAGAAATGTAGGTCGAGCCCTGTTATTGAGACAGGAATTTTGAAGTCCATGGAAGGATTAGATGCCCATAACGATGCAGGAGATCCACAGGCCCTTGGATTCCAACTCTGGGTCCTTGTTAAACTTATCAAAGAACTGAAAACATGGACCAAGAGGAAGAGCAAATTATGAATATTGAGATTTATTTTAGGGAAAGTTAGGATCCAGAGGGAAGGCTAACAGGGAAGCCCAAGCCAAAAAAAGTTCATTCTCTTCCCAGCCTGGCTAGGAAAATGGACAATAGCTTCCTCCTATCTCCAGGGAAGAAGCCTCTAGAGAAGACATACACACATACACGTGCACACACATGCACACACACAGAGAGAGAGAACAAAACAGGGGAACTCAAGCCAGAAGATCCCCTCTTACAGGGGTCAAAGAAGACTGCAAGAGATTAAAGGGCTCAGAGCTTCAAGAGAGATCACAAATGAAACAAAGCAAGAAAGCACCCCAAAATAAAACTGGGGAGTGCCTGGACAAAGATTCTCCCCTTTCCCATCAATACTGGGATGAAGAAGAAACCAAGGAGGTCCCACTCACATTGAAGAATAGCCAAAAGTTCACAAAGGGACCAAGAGCCAAGGGAGCGAGGGCCAACACACAAGAAGAGACTTACACACACATGCCAGGCACATTTATATGAATCAAACATCTAATTAGGATGAGCCTTATCATCAGACTCAGGTGTGTAAAGGGACACATCCGATTGTTGGACTAGTCTGTGCCCAGCCCTTGGCCCTGGCAGCTAAAGAAACCCTCCCATGTTACTATGCATCAGTGCTCCCCCGACTTCAGCTTAGAGAAGACTTAGAAGTCTTAGAAACCTGTTTGCATGAGCCTTGAATGCAAATAATCTGTGCCCAGAAGGTAGGGTCCATTTGTTTTAGCAAATAGAATTTAAAATCCCCAAACTGGAACTGGAGAGATAACTCAGTCAGTAAAATGCTTGCTTTGCAAGTATGAGGACCTGAGTTCAATTTCCAGACCCATCCCCCCCCCAACACACACACACACAAATTTTAGGCTGGATCTGAGCAGGCATAGCCCCTTCAGCAACTCAGAGAAATTAAATGCTTCACCCAGGATCACACAGCAGGTGGCCAGCAGAGCCCAGACAAAACTCTTGCACCTGAGTTCAGTGGGCTGTTGTCTGTCTGTCACTCAGAAGTAACCATATCTTCTGTCAGGAAAGAGAAAAGACTATTGTCCTAGTGACAGATTGCATGGTTCAGTTTGAAGTCAATGGGGCTAAAGGAGTGAGACAAAGGAGATTTGAGGGAGCAGAGTCCCTCGTGCAAACCTCCTATGTTTAGAACCAAGGAGACCTATAGGTCTACCCAATTCCTTTCTTGTGTGTGATACATTCTTATTACATCTTATTCCTTGCTGGCATTGACATCTCTGTTCAATTCCCTTCCTCTCCATCAGAAAAGGGATGAGGTCCCTGTGGCTGCTGTAACATATTACTACAAACTCAGTGGCTTGAATTAATTCAGTTATAGTTCTGGAGGCTGGAAAATCAAGGTAAAATCAAGGTGTCTACAAGGCTGATTTCTTCTGGAAGTTCCAAAAGATGGAATCTGATGGTGGCTGGCTTGCCTTGGTGTGTGGCCTCGAATCTCCAATCTCTGCTTCCTTCATCATCTGCCTTCTCTTCTGTAATCACAATAGCCTCCCTCTTGCAAGAGCCCTGGGATTACATTGAGCTCATCCAATGATCCAATAGGCTCTCCCATCTCAAGAACCTTACTGAATTAGAGCTTCAAAATCATTTTGCCACACAAAGTAATCTTCACAGGTTCCAAGAGTAAGGATGCATCTCTTTAGGGACCATCATCCACCTTTCCTTAGGTAGGAAGAGCCTTGGAGACAGAAGGGTCCCATCCTGGCTCCCATCCTGAGACTTCTGTATCCTCCTCTGTAAAATGGAATCTTCCTGTCTTTCTGGGCTGTGGTGAGAACCTGACACACTCTACATCAAACACCCAGCACTAGAGCTGGCTTAGTCAGTAATTAATTCTGGCCCCCAGGAGTCGGGGGGGGGGTGCTAGAACTCCCTCACTGGGGAGGAGCCTGTGTTGGTTGGTGCAGCCTCACTGATTTTAAGGAGTCAGCAAATGCTGTCAGAATGTAGGAGCCAATTGTGCAAACAGACCAAGCCTCCATTATCCTTGAAATTAAGTTAGCACCGGGTCCATTTGGATTAGCTGGTAATGGAAGAGGCAAAGCACTGATCTGTGGTAAGAGAATTCTGAACAAGCCAGTCTGAGATAATGTGATAGTCGCAGGAGATGGAAGGAGCCGACTGCTCTTCCTTTCCCCACTGAGAAACTCCAATCCAGCAGGTCACATCTTGACTTTGATCTTTCTTTCATTTCAAGCAGTGTTACTTCTCTTTACATAGAACATCCTAGTTTGTTTGGAAAAGAGAAAACAGGACCCAGTCACCTCTGCTTTTCTAAATTACTAAACTGAACCACTACCACCAGCTTCAAGTTCCTGGAGCCCCTGTCTTCCTCAGCAACATAATAACTTGATAGATTTGGAGATTTGGGGTCACAATGGGGATAGTGTCCCCTAATTCTCAGCTGACTCTCCAGGAGGAGGGAATTCTAAATGCCCATTTTCCAGGTTGTAAATGCTCACACCATGGCTGACTTCAAGCTACCAATGGTATGGTGGTTTGAATCAAAATTCCCCATGAACTTGTGAGTTTTGAATGTTTGGTTCCCAGTTGATGGCAATTTGGGAGTTGAAGCCTAACCTGAGGAAGTGTGTTGTTGGTTTAGGGGTGTTATAGCCAGCTCCCCTTTGCTAGAGTTTCAATCACTTTCCTGTTGCTATGGTCCACCATATGTCGGCAAGGAAGTGATGTCCATCCTCTGTTCTACCATCATTTCCCTGCCATCATGAAGCTTCCTCTCAAAGACTGTAAGCTAAATAAAAAAGTTTTCTCCCATCAGCTACTTCTGGTCAGGTGTTTTATCCCAGCAACAAGGTAACTATAACACAATATGACATGATCCAATTTTAAAGACTGAGCTGGGGGTTAGAATTTAGATAATGCTTTTTCAGGATGCAGCGAGACAGCTGGGGCCCATCTAACCCTAGCAACCGACCGCAGGCCGATAGCTGAGATTCTGGCAAGAGAGGAGCCACCAAAGTCATACCGTGGAGGATCCATATGGAACCCTGCAGAGAATGATGGGATGAACAAGGGACCCACAGCCACAGCCATTCACTCAACACAAGATAAGCCAGTGAGACAGAAATCAACAATTTTCAACACAAAGACCCCTAAACTCACAACCTTAAAGCAGCCTTAATACTCATCCACCACGACTCAGGGAACTCTGCGGAAGAGGGGGCGGAAAGATTGTGAGAGCCGGGGTGGGGGAGATTATCCAGAGGCATGGCCAGGAGAACCTGGCTAAATTTTAGGCTATCCATGGTCCCCTGCCACAAGGACTGATCCAGACAACCCATGGAGGAGGTTATCCAACGGTTTGGGGAAGGGGGGGCAGCAGGGAATTGGGGATAACAACTCAATGTTTGCCCACTAAATATTGTAATTCATTATGGACAATAAAAAAATTTACAAAAAGAATTTAGATAATGCCCAGCAAAAATTCCAATGCACCTCAAAATTTAAGGAGTACCTGAATTCTTGACTATAAAGTTAAAGAATTAAAATCATAGACAACCAAATATTAAGGTATAGTGGGAGACTTTATTTAAGGAAACATGGGGAGTTACACATTTCTCCAGCCACCAATGTGAAGAGAACACATGAGAGAGGTTTTAGCCAAAATCTATTCTATTTAACTAAACAGACAGGAAAGAGAAAGATAATAGAGGGCTCCCATCATGAGAAAAGAGGTTCATGTAGGGAGATCTTGAGTCCCTGTATTAGTCAGGGTTCTCTAGAAGAAACAGAGTTGATAGAATAGATTATAATAAAAGGGAATTTATGGGGTAGCTTACAACAGTCCAACAATAGCAGTTTGCAGGCCCACAGGTGAAGAAACCAGTAGCTGTTCAGTCCACGTGGCTGGATGGCTCAGCAGTCCCAATCCAGCACTGAAGGCCTGATGGCTCCCTGAGGAGTGGCTGCTCTTCATTCCACAATATGAGGCTGAGGAAACTGGGTTCCAATGTCCAGGAAGGGTAGAAGAGCTGGATGCGAATACAAGTCACGAACAAGCACCAGCAGCCGGAGGAGGAAGGAAGAGAATTTCCTTCCCCTCAAACTTCCTTATATTTATTCCCCTTGGAAGGCCCACCCACTAGGGGGAAGGGCTCACTTGGGAGAAGGGAACTCCTCCTCCAAAATCCCAAAAGGATTTTGTCAATCCTTCCTGAAGGCAAGCTCAGAGACCCGCCCAAGATTACTATGGATTATTACATAGATGAAGTTGACAAACAAACTTAACCATCACAGTCCCCCTCACCCCAACCTAAGGGCTGGGGTGAGGGGCCATACCTGGAAAATAGAAGTCTTCCTTCTAGGATGCCATGTGAAAGAGAGACTGGGCTTTGTTTTAGGGAAGTTTTTAAAACTTCCCCCAGGTAAATCAGAGAGGTAGCTGATTGGTCTATACCTGATCAATCAGTTTTAGCATCTAGGTTTGAGCTCTGGATAGACACCTCCCACTCAAGGGGAGGGGTCTATGGAGCTTGTCTGAAACTGTCACAATACCCTCTCTGAAGAAATAACACTAACTGCTGTTAGGTATTGGGGTATGGAATAGGGGAAAAAAGCACCAGGGGGGGGGAAGTACATACATGTTTAAGAAAAAAAAAATCAAACAAGAATACCCATTTTGATCCTGTAGGAGGCGAGGCAAAGCTCCGGCTGGGGAGGGGTTAAGGAGGAGCTTGGCAAAATTGTGTAGGGTCTCTCTCCTAAACTCCCACATATTCCCCCCTCTCTTGAGGACAGCCAAACTCCTGTTGGGGAGTGGGGATGAAGAAATCTCTCTTATCTGTTTCCTGCTGAATAGGACACAAAGTTATGGCAGTTGGGGTATCTCTCAGAGTGGGGAGGGTCCCTACCTAAGACCCAAGAGAAAGACCCATCAGTCATACATCACATTGCCAAGATTTTGTTCTGTCTAATGTTGTGAGGCAGGAAGTGGAATATCTCCTCCAGAAGTGGAGAGTGTTCCATATAGGGTGTCCAGTGTAGAGTGGTTCAGTGTAGATGGTGTTGGATTGTTGTCCATGGTGGAAGGCTCAAGAACCATCCCCAGAATTGTTTATCAAATGGCATCATAGCATCTGATATGGTCTGAGACTGTTCCTATATGGCTTGTAAAGCATATGACATACATTAGCAAAGTTTTTAAGAAGAGATATATTCAGCATTTAGCCTTAATTACAGAACAAGTGTCACCTTGGGCAGCTATGAGGACACTTAGAGCCCTGAGATTTTGTATGATCATCTTCCTCATCATTTGAATTTTAGAATTAAGGGGAATTCCCTTAGCAGTATCTTTTCCAATGGATGGAATAAAAACAGACTAGATGATGATACCACTGGAAAATGCTCAGTCTGTGTTAAAAAAAAACTGGCAAATTAGTTGAGCATGTTAAGGTGTTTATCTTGTCGTCCCTGTATCTAGGGAAATCTCAAAATATATCCTCCAATCTACCCTGGGGAAATCCAGGGACAGAGATTGGTATCACAAAGCCCTTTTAGTGTCAGTGGGAGCTGTCCAGTATACATTTTATCTTAGATCCCATTTTGTAACAAACCATTTTGATGGTTGGAGGTTTATGACATTTTGTCAAACTGTCTTAAAGCCTTGTTTGGTTTTTCTTTTTTGAAAGTTATTAGTACCACATATCCTTGGTTATACATTTCTCTCTGAGTGTTTAAGACCCAGTATATAGCCAATATTTAAACAAGTATGTCTTTTTGGGTGTCACCAATGGCTCTCCAAGGAGAATTTGGGATCTCATTGGGAGAAGCACTGGCTTCTCCATTATTGCTGTCAATTATGTCAGTTAGGAAGAGTCCAGGTCATGCTGACCTTGGCTTTCCTTTTTTTTTTGAAAGCCTGAATCACTGGTTCACCCTCAGTGTGACTCTCCTGTTTTTGATTGTACACTGATTTTGTTGTTTCTGGTCTCCATGTCTTTCCTGACCAGAAAGGCTGGCTGCCAGAGAGTCAGTGTGAAAATTTTGTCCTCAGTGGTAACTCCTGTCAAGGACTGTCCCTCCATCTCCTGTAGCCTCATGACATGGGAGCAAAGGCAAAAATATTTGCCTATTTTTTTCCATGGCTCCAACTGGATTTGGCCTTTACATAGGTAATTAGAGCACTCAGTAAGGAATTTTTATCAACCTTGTAGGATAGATATATCTTTATTGATATCTTTAATTGACTAGTAAAGCATATCTAATTTTAAAATGACATAACCTTTAGTCTACTTTGTCTAACCTTTGAGTTTACTTATTTTGAAACAGTTTAGGCCATAACTGAAGTATGAAAGTATACTCATTTTTAATTTTTTATATCTCATGACAGATAAAACATATTGTTAGTTTTGAAAACATTTTTAGCAATAAGTTCAAATAAATTGATCTAACCTGGAAGTCACCAGAAACAGTCAAGCAAGACAACATCTATGTTTGAAAACATGCCAATTAGCCAGGAGAGTTTGGAAACTCAATTGTAGAGGTTGAAATCATTTTTCTCAGATGTTGATCATTGTCTGAGCTTAAGGTTGTACCCTGAAGTAAGGAATATATCTTAAAGATTCAGTTTATTTAAAGGCAATAGACTTGAAGTACCCAACATAAGACAATTGTTAAAATAAAATCCTAGATAGATACTCAGTGATTACCCACAATAGAGCAGAGTCTGGTCATTGTTGAATTAGAACAGCCAAGTTCTAATATAACCCTTGGTGAAGCTGTTTTTGAAAAAGAAAACATTTTACAACCAATGTTAGCTTAACCTTAGATATTAATTAATCTGATGTACAGTAGATATACTTATAAACACAACACAATTTTATGTTTTACCCATGACAGAAATTTTATAAAACTTAACTAAGTTTATCCCAACATATTTTACCTAACAGGAGGATAGAAGCCACAATGGCTGAAACTGAACCTTTAAGTTATATAAGTCTGGTGGTGACCATTTGATGGAATTAGCATGAACAAATCAAAAATCATTTTTGAAACCACAATGTTTTTATTTTTTATTTTTTTTATTGTCCATAATGAGTTACATTGTTTAGTGGGCCAACAATGAATTATTATCCCCAATTCCTCATTGCCTCCCTTCCCCATCCCCAGTCAGCTGGATATCCTCCTCCGTGGGCCGTTTGGATCAGTCTTGGTGGTAGGGGACCATGGATAGCCTAGTATTCAGCCGGGTTCTCCTGACCCAAGTGTGTTGTTACTGAGGGTTGCCAAGTCTCTGATATTCTCCCCCACCATGGCTCTCACAATCTTTCCACCCCCTCTTCCGCTCAGTTCCCTGAGTCATGGTGGGTGAGTATTAAGGATGCTTTAATATTGTGAGCTTAGAAGTTTTTGTGTCGAGAATCGTTGGTTTCTGTCACCCTGGCTTATCCTGTGTTGATTGAATGGCTGTGGCTGTGGGTCCCTTGTTCATTGCAGGGTTCCATATGGATCCTCCATGATATGACTGTGGTGGCTCATCTCTTGCCAGGATCTTAGCTTTCTGCCTGCGGTAGGTTGGTAGGGTTATATGGGCCACAGCTCTCTCACTGCATCCTGAAAAATACAAACACAATCTCCATCGGAGAGTGAGATCAGTATAGGTTAACAAATATACACCGTTCTGGATTGCCTAGCTTCTATTTATAGTAGCCTCCCCGTCAGTCGCTTGCATAGTGCATCTTTTCTTGGGAGCCCAAGAGTATGGGATCCAGTGCTTATCGCCCTGAATCCCCAGTTCCAATCAAGGATTCCCCCCTCACTGAGTAGAATATTTGGCCAAATTTAATAGCTGCTGATTGTCTCCCCCAGGCCCAGGCTCCTCCATTGCACAAGTGCTCCTTTCTTAGTGAAACCACAATGTTTTTAGATATGAGAACCTGATTTTAGAAAATTAAACATTAGTAAGCAATCCTTATCTTAAAAACTCAGTTTTCCCAATAATTAACACATTGACAAGAAAAGAAAGAAATATAGTTAGCTTGGATGAGTACCTTAAAGAGTCTTTTTTATATCCTTTAAACCATGAACAATTTAGTATTTGTGAGCTGTTGATGAATAGTCTTAATCACAATAGTTAAACCTTAGCATTAGAAGGGCCTGGCAAAATTTTCCTTTTGGGACAGTTTCCGTAAACATGTCCCCCCTTTATCTACCAAGGAAGTAGTCCTTGGAGGTATCTCCTTTTCCTGAAGGGGCCCTTCCCTAAGTAACCTTTTATGTTGATGATGTCTACCCCCTTTTTTAAAATCTCCCTTGTTTTATTTTGATTCCTTTTTTGTTTTCTATTTTTTTCTCTTGGCTTCCAATTACAATAAACAGAAGTTGGACCTCAGAGCAGCTGTTTTAAGCTCTTATGGTCTATATGACATATAATATTGCCATGTTAAGTGGAGACCTTGGGGCTATATTGAAAGTTGAATGTCCCACCTGAAATGACCAGGAGAAAGAAGGTGGGAGGGTACAGCATCAGATTGTGCCTAGTTCTGGCTTGTACCATCCATGTGAAGAGAGGCACCTCTTCAGACCAACTTGGAACAAGAAATTCAGGGGTGTTCTTTTTATAGAACTCTAAATACCAAAATTCTGGATTTGTCTCAAGTTTAAGGAGCCACATCTCGTGACTTATGTGTATCCTGGAGCAAGGGGAGTCCCCTCTGGTATCTGTGCCACACCCTAGTCTCCAAGCCCTGGTTTTCTCCTGAACTCTCCAGCAAATATGCTCGTGTGCACATGTGGCTCACATCACAGCAAATGAGCATGTGTCCCCTGAGGCTAAGATTAACGCTAAGTACAGAGAGTTACACTTTTACTCCTGTCTTAATTGAGTTAATCGCTCAACTGGAGAGTGCTGGGACCCCATTTCCTTCCTCCCCCTTATGAGAGAGGTTGGCATGTGGATGCCCCCTAGTCTGTGAGCATTTCACAGTGGCTTTGGGACTATCACAATATATATAGACACACTCATATACATGTGTATATGAAATCTAAGATCAAATGCATAGTCTATCATATTTGGTAAAGCCTGTCTGGTTAAAGCCATGTACTGGATTATGGATGTTACATTTTTTTAAAAGGAAACTGAACCCATTTTTGTATCCTTCTCATCACCTTCTTTTTATCACTTACTCATTACATTCTATCATCCTTTCAAGGTCCCTCTGCAGTCCTTCCTATATTTCTCTCAATTATTGAGAGAAATCCCTCTTTAATAATGTCCTTTCTTAGTACCTTCTAAAAATACCATTCTTTATTTTCCTTCATTAAAGTTCCACTAAAACTCCTTCTTACTAATCACATCACAACACATCTAAATTTACAATTTCCTTTTATCCCCATTATATAGAGAGAGCCACCGTTGGGACAGGAATTGAAAGGGAAGCAACCATAAAAGGGAGAAAAAAATGATATCAGGTGTTCTCAGTAACTCAATCATCTGATTTCTTTAAGAGCAGCTCTACATTCTAGGCAAGCCTAATGGCTGAACCTGTTTAAATATCCTTTTTCCTTAAAGCATGAACTGATTAATATAGCTAGGACTAGAGAGTTTAGGTCCAGCTGACAGTGGTGGTCAATTTAGATGATTTCACAAGCAAAACAGTTGTACTCTATAAAAAGTTAGGTTAGAGAATTATTTAGTATTGACTTGTTGTGGTCACACTTATCCTATAGATTGCTGTGACTAGTCTTTTTGACAGAAACAAAAATTATTTTTTCTTACTAAAAGAGACCAAGCAAATACCTTTGGAAATTACTATATCTAGTATAGAAATTTGTAATTGGAGCTTTCACCAAAATTTAGGAGTAGATCCTTTTTCCCCCCAAGAGTGCCAAATGAGTATAACCATTGATAAGTACTTCTAACCATTTAACAGCCTGATCCTTAACATGGACTTATAAGTAAAACACTTTCTAGGGTATTCTCCCCCTCTTTTTTTATTTATAAACAAACAGAAAACATATAGCACTTACAGTAGTTAATTTCTCTAACCATTTAGCGATACATGAAAAAAAAAACCTTAGGTCTTTTTCTTTTTGACTAGTTTACCCTTTTGATCATGGATTTTAGTACCATAAAGAAGATATAAATCTCCTTGTGTTATGATTTCCCCTTACATTCGTCCTTAACCAGAGGGCCCATCTGGTTTATGAGGAAGCATTGGGAAATATGTCTGTTTCTGGGATTTGGCATTAGAAGAGCTCTGTCCTAAAGTCAAAGCCAGTTGAGCACATTAATATCTGTCTTTTCTGTTGTTTAGTCCATGATTGAGAACCAGCACTTATAGTTGGCTTTTATAGAAAATAAACTGGTATCCACAAATATTTGTCTATAGAACTTAGTTATTTGTCCTTTATAGAATTAAGAGAAATTGTATCAAATTGACTTAGCTTTTTATCTAATAATAGAAAACATATACTCCAGTATCAGAAGAATTATACATTTCTTGTAACACCTATATGAATGTAATTTTAAGAAATTTGACAACCTATATTTCTAATAATACTTGTCAGCAAATATTTATAGATTTTATAATCCATAGATATAAGATATCTCCTGTTAATAATTTTATGACATATATTTTAAAAGCATACAGGCAAAACATAATGATCCCTGAAATAAATTATAATCAATGTATTTACCATATCTGAAAATGATTTTTTGTTACATTTAAAACCTTTGAATATATCTTAAAATTCACCCTTGGTAGAATTTTCAAAATTGATCCAGGTAGGCTGAAAAAAAAAAAACATTGTCTATAGCATAGTTAGTAGAAGTAACAGAACAGTTTTACAACCAGAAAAGTGCTCTTGAATAACACAGAAAGGGGAATCTTTTTATTAACCCAGTAAGCATATCTGTCATCCCCCTGCCTCAGCTCTGCAAAAAATAAGAATATCACATGTATCCATGAGGCTTAACTCATTTTGAATAAATGTTTTATAGAGAAAAAAAGCTTTACAAATTGACTAGAAATCAAATTAATTGAATTTAAACTTAAGTAAATGCTGTACCTATTTTTTCTTATTTATTAAGAATTTAAAAGTTCCTATTTAGCTAGTCTGTTAGTGAACATGTCTGCAGGGCAGAGTAGGAAGGCCTTTGTCCTTTGCCCCCCTTGTTAGCAGCCATAAAAGTTATGAAAATTGTAATAAAAAGTTATAAGAAGATCTTCAGGAATATTTTATTCCCTGACAATGAGCACCATAATGTAAGGACTGAGCTGAGGGTTAGAATTTAGATAATGCCCAGCAAAAATTCCACTGCACCTCAAAATTTAGGGAGTACCTGGATTCTTGTCTATAAAGTTAAAAAATTAAGCAAAACTACACAACCAAATATTAAGGTATAGAGGGAGACTTTATTTAAGGAAACATGGGGAGTTACAGAGTTCTCCAGCCACCAGTGTGGGGAGAACACATGAGAGAGGTTTTAGCCAAAATCTATGCTGTTTAACAAACAGCCAGGAAAGAGAAAGATAATAGAGGGCTCCCATCATGAGAAAAAAAGGTTCATCTTGAGTCCCCCTCACCCTAAGGGCTGGGATGAGGGACCTTACCTGGAAAATGAAAATCTTCCTTATAAGATGCCATGTGGAAGAGAGATGGCTTTGTTTTAGGGAAGTTTTTAAAACTTCCCCCAGATAAGTCAGAAAGATAGCTGATTGGTCTATACCTGACCAATCAGTTTTGGCATCTAGGTTTGAGCTCTGGCTAGAGACACCTCCCACTCAAGGGGAGGGGTCGATGGAGCTTGTCTGAAACTCTCACACAATGGCACATTGGGACAGGTGAGCCCATTTACCCTTCCTGGGTTTGGGTGAGCTGTGTCTGCCTCATACCTACACCACCTTCACCCTCCTCCCCCTACAAACAGCTTGCTCCACTGGGGCCATGTACAGCTGGACTGTGGTACACAGGATCCATCTGCCCTCAAAGCTTCCTATTTTGCACCGATCAAAACCTTCTTTGTTCTTCCCACCTGGACTTATAAAGCCCTCCATGTAAATGAATCTTCTCTTTCTTTGCTTTTCTACTGGGCATTGCTTATACCTTATTAGGTATTTCTTTCATCCTGACTTATAGTATACTGCTAAGCCATTAATGTTTTCTTTTCCTGGTCAGAATTCTAAAATATCCTGGCTTTGGGGAGAAACTAGTCTTAGTTGAATCCCCTAAGTAGCTGTGTGACTCAAAGCCATTCAAATTATCAACCTTGAAAAATGGGTGCCAGACCCACACCTCATTTTCTTTCAAGGAATTTTTTTAATGTGTGTGTGTGTGTGTGTGTGTGTGTGTGTGTGTGTGTGTGTGTGTGTGTGTAAGTATACCAAGGCCTCTTGCCCCTACAAACAAACATCAGATCCTTGCATGATTTTTTGGGTTTGGCTTACCTGGGAAGTTTGGGAATTGAACCTGGGCCAGCAAGCTTTGCAAGCAAGTGTTTTTGTTTTTCCCAGCATTGAGCCATCTTCCCAGTTCCTTTCAAGGAATTCCTATGAACCAGTCTGGTATAGAGGTGTGGTGTTTGTTATAAGGAGAGGTGTGCTCTTTGTTATAAAGGAGACACGTCCTCGTCATTAGAAGTTGCTCACTTAGTCAGGACTTATTGAATTAAAATGAAATCCCCCAGCTAGTGTCATGCAAACAGAGAGGACAGATCTCTGCTTTTCAGGGTCTGCAAGCTGGCCTCCAAGCTCACCCAGATGGGGTGAGCTTTAATGTCTCTGATACTAGCTCAGCCCAAGGTGGGAGGAGGAAATAGAATGCAGCCGGCGAGTTTGCCTGGCGGTTTAATCTTGCAGGCATCATAGATAACTCGTAAATGTCAGAAGTGAGGCGCACAATTTCGACGGCAGGAAGAAATCTGGAGATATTGAGATATTTACCAGAGCACATGAGGGAGCAGGCTCAGCTCAGATGCAGCTCATATTTTCATTAGCAGAGGCTGAGTGAACTTGAGCAGCTTAAAGCCTAATAGAAGCCTCCCCATCTTCATATTTGGAGTTTGAGTGCAGCCGCTTCATTATACAATGTAATGGGGACTGATGGATACTGGCTACATTGGTATCTGGGAGATGGAGAGAGTGGGAGAGGGGTGTGACAGTTAACTCCTTCAGGCAAGTTCCATAGACCCCCTCCCCTTGAGTGGGAGGTGTTTCTAGCTAGAGTTGAACCTAGGCGCTAAAACTGATTGGTCAGGTATGGACCAACCAGCTGTCTCTGCTCACCTGGGGCAGGGAATACTCACTGAACAGATAATTCTCTCTCTTTTCTCACACACATGGCCTAGAAGAAGGACCTCTGAATCTCCAAGGCCATAATAATGTTCCCCCAATCCCTCTGGATTTCTTTCCCACATGAACCTTTTCTTCTCATGATCTTTTCTTTTCCTGCTTGTTTAGTTGAACAGCATAGATTTTGGCTAAAACCTCTCCCATGTGTTCTCCCCACACTGGTGGCTAAAGATCTCTGTAACTCCCCATTTTCTTTTGAATAAAGTCTCCTGCTATACCTTATCCTCTGGTGATCTATAATTTTAATTCTTTGACTTTATAAACAAGAATTCGGGTACTCCTTAAGTTCTAAGGTGCATTGCAATTTTGCTGGGTATTATATAAGTTCTAATCCCCAGTGCCGCCATTACAGGGGGAGCCACAACCCCAAAATTTCTTTGCTCCGGCATCTTGGGTTGGACTCCAGAGAATGTTAACAACCCCCACATCCCACAGTGGCTTGGTTGGGTACACTCCTGTGTTCTGCTCATTTTCCTTACTTCATATTAGGATGAAAGAAGATTCTAGATTCTGTGTTCAAGGCTGAGAGAGACCAAGTCAGGAGCTGCTGCCTGCTTGGAGATATTGATGGGAAGTCAGATGGAATGACGTGCCCCACAGTGTAGCTGTCACTGGTCAGCAAGGGCCACAGACCATGTGATGTCTCAAAATGGGAAGTGAGGAGGTTAGACTGAATCAGAAAGCTCAGTCCAAGGCTAGGAACTGGCTATGTTCACACATTTATCCACTCGTTTACTCATGCATTCATTCTGTCATCCTACAAATATGTGTGGGAGGGTTTACTTGAGCCAGGTTCTGAGGACACAGTCCTAAGCAAAATCCGATGTCATTCCTGCCCTCCTTTGTGTATATGTTGTGTGGTACGCATGTATGTGTACATGCATTTGGGCGCACACGACATACACATGTGTACAGGGAGCTGAGAGGTCTGCATCATGTGTCTTTTCCAATCACTCTCCACCTTATTTCTAAGACAGGGTCTCACCAATTAGGCAACAGGCTAATTAGCTAGCGGGCCCAGGGGATCCTCCTGTCCCCACCTCTCCAATGCTAGGATTATAGGCACACACCACCACACTCTGCTTTTATGTGGGTGCTGGGGATCTGAACTCAAATCATCATGCTTGCACAGCAAGCACTTTATGGACTAAGCCATCTCCCCAGATTACACGGTGGCAGTTCTTAAATAAGGGTGATTATGTCCCCTGTGGGACAATTGGCGGAGTCTGGAGACACTTTTGGTTCTTCCTGGGCATCTACTCGTGGGTTGAGGCCAGAATGCTGCTGCACCCCCTACAATGCACAGATCAGCCCCACAGCAAAGACTCTGTCCAGCTCAAATGTCCATAGTGTGGAGGCAGAGAAACCATGGTCCAACATTCAGACATTGTGATAAGTTGTCATCTACAAAGGTCACATTAAAAGACCGCACAATTTCCTTACCCCCCCCCCAAATACTCATACCATTTTAAGTAAGTTTACAATTTTGTGTTGGACCACATTTTTAGCTATTCTTAGCTGTGTGTGGCCTGTGAGCCATGAGTTGGATGTGCATAGTAGCTTGAGAGCAGGACATTTGTTTTAAGTGACATATCCCCCCCAAGGACAAATTATTCTTATAGATGACCTATATATTTGCTTAACGTTGACAAAAGATAAAACGGGGATGGTTTCTAAATAAAGGTTTTACTATCACAGAGTTATGTTGGCCTGTATGCCTGTGATGTGTAGAACGCTGGACAAAGTGGGCAGAAAGCCTTATTTCTGAGGTGTGAGTAGGCCTGGAGGATGCCGGGTGACTGCTGGTAAGAGCAGGACCTTTGTGGGCTTTGAGGCTGGCTTCTGGCTCTCCCACCTCTGAGAGTGATTTCGGCCCTTCTCAGAACCCACCAAAAACCCATTTTGTCACTTTAAAGACACCTCTCTGGTTCAAGATAGTCACCAGAAAGTCAAAAGACACCTACCAATGATGCCTTCACACTCCAGAAGTCTTCACCGCTCAGCCCACTGCTGTCTTCTCCCTAGCTTATCAGCCATTCAGCAAAGCCATCTCTAAGAAAGTCACTTTCAAATGGAAGCCCAAAGGAAGCAGAAAAGGCGAAGCAGACAAAGAAGGGAAGGAGGAGGGGGAGGCATGGGAGGGGATCCCAAAGGAGAAAGGAGTTCTTGTGTCCAGAGAACAGAAGACCTAAATCCCTGACTCTGGGGTGGGTTGGACTTTATTCCAAGAGAATCAGAAGACCAAGGGAGGGGATCTGAGCAGGGACCCCCTGTGCTCAGGAGGTTGGGAATGCAAGTTTGATCCCTGTCCTGCCTTCTACCTGTGCAAACCTACCAGCATCATTTTCTCTGCTGCTTCACACCAGCACCACTTAGTAAGATGCGCCTCCCCAAGCCTGCCTCCAGCTCCATAAAACAAACCCACCTAGTCTCACCATAATGGATAGCCTTCTGTCTCTTCGCCAGGCAGGCATCAGGGATGAGACACTTCCTGTCATTTGTCATTCATTCACCCTATGAACCACTACTAAGTCCAGTCTCTGTCTGGTTCCCTTCAAGACAGACCCTGATTTTTTTAAAGATAGTTTATTTGGAAGATGACCCCAGAAAATACAATTGGGGAAATAAAGGAGAAAGAGAAGGAAATTAACCAAAACTAAGTGAATTGGTGAACATAGTAGCAACTTGGGCAATCAGAACTTAATCCCAGGGGATCTCTGAAAGCTAGGCTGGTCTTGGCCCTCAAAGTTAGCCTCTCTGAATCTTCACTTGAGGACAGCACCTGGGAAATATATATTTTCCAGAACTACCAGCTTACCCTGTGCATGGGCAAGAGAGTGCTTGCTGTCAGGGAAAATGTTGAAACACAGGTACTGACTGTTGAAAGTAGAGCCAGCATGCACCCAAGTGGTTCAGTTCAAGGGGACACAGGCAGGATGCCAAAAACATCTGCTCCAAGCCATGTTTACTGCCGGATGCCACAGTCAATGCGGAGAATACATACATACATACATACATACATACATACATACATACATACATACATACATACATACATTAAGATGCATTAAGATGGTCTGGTTCCTCCCTCCTCTGCGGGAGTTAGCCGTCTGGCCCTGTTTCTCATCTGTAATGCAGGTGTAATAAAGCACGTCCCACCTCACAGGGAGATTTTGAAGATTTCATAGCATGACATAAGAAAACCCCATGCAAATGAGTTGAGGGTACAGACTTGAGATGTGATGATCATCACTCAGCAAATCCCTTTCCTTTCTGCAATCTTTGTTTCTTCTATCTGTCAAATGAGAATAAGAATATTTGTTCTGCCTACCCAGACAGCCATTGTATTCTCTAAACGAAACAAAGACAGAGAATGCACCACGACACTAATAAAATGTAAGCGACGCCTTGTCCCCTTCATCCATCTGATGTTCTGTGACAAACCCTTCTTCTTGGGCAGGGCAGGGATCCTGGTTGTTGTCAGTGCTCAGTAAGTCCCAGGTGAGTTTAATCAAACGGCACATCTGTTACCACTATGAAGTGGGCAGGATTGAAATGATTAACCAAATTTACAGATGAGAAAACTGTTAACCCAGATGAAGAATCACTGATACCAAGTTTATAGAGAGAAAAGGAGTCATGCTGGGCTGGAGGGAGGGCTCAGTAGTTCAGGTGTTTGCCTGCAAGGCCTAATGACCTGGATTTGAGTCCCCAGTACCCACGTGAAGCCAGATGCACAAAGTGGCACATGCATCTGAAGTTCATTTGCAGTGACTAGAGGCCCTGGCACACAATATTCTCTCTCCCTTTCTCTCTCTCTCTCTCTCTCTCTCTCTCTCTCTCTCTCTCTCTCTCTCTCTCTCTCTCTCTCTCCCATATCTCTTTTCCTATGTAAATAAATAAATGAATTTTAAACAAAAATAGTCATGCATGCAGAGGCAGAACCAAGGTAGGGTCTTGAAGTCCTGTTCTCAATCTCCTCATTATCACTCCTTAGGGTGACTCTTTTCATAGGGGGCACTCAAGAAAACCAAGTTTGTTGATGTTTTCTAAAGGAAAGCAACCTCCTAACCTGGAGAAAAGAATCTCCAAGAACTAATCCAGGGGTCAACTGGAAAATAGTTTCTCTACTCTGGAGGTATGAAGATTACCCTGGAATTTCACCCCAGACCCCCAGATCCAGTTGATGTCTCTCCCCTCAGGCTCCATCTGAGTTGGTTTCCTTGTTGCTATGATAAAATACCTGAAAAGAAGCAGCTTTGTGGAGGAAGGATTTCTTTTTCAGCTTGAAGAGAATACCATCCATCCGAGTGGGGAAGGACGGCACCAGGAGCACGGTGCAGCTAGTCACATTCAGTCTGCCTCCAGCAAGCAGAGAATATGAGTGCTGGTGCTTAGCTAGCTTTCTCCTGGAATTCCAGGGCTTCTGATCAATAGGATAGTTCTGCCCACCCCTCTAATAACCTAATCGAGAAACTCCCTCACAGACATGCCCAAAGATTTGTCTCCTAGGTGGTTCCAAATCCCACCACATTGACACGCGAGACTAACCATCACACCGCCTCTGCCATCAGAGAGACCAGGACCCTTGAAGTCTGTTCTGCCTTGGTTTGGACCCCAGCCTGAGGGACGGTCAAGAGGTAGAAAAGGAAAGACAGCCTGCGCAACAAGACTCAAGGGAAAGAGCCAGCCTGGTCTGAGAGACCAACAGTCAGACTGCACTGTGAAGTCCCTGCCTGGGCAGGCTAGGAAGACTGGCAGACATCAGCTTGCATCCTCGTGTCTGTGTAGACAAAGGATACCTCTGCTTCTAATTCTTGGCTTCCTCCCCAAGAAGCAGAAAACATTGACCTTGTTGGACTGTGTGGTGAGCCAGAAGGATCCTGAATCCAGAGCTGCTCACATCGTAGGTACTCAACAAACAAGGATGTCCCTCCCTGCAGTCCCTGAACCTGTCATGCCTAGACCATCAGCTCCTTCTGCCTCCTCCCAGAATGGGTCTCCAGGATTTAGGAAACAAAACCATGTGAGCATTTCTGTTTCCTTAGAAGTTTGATGCTGCTGTGCTGATAACAAAAACATGAGAAGGGAGCTCTCCTCCTGTCCTGGAGGCTGAGGGTCTGAGCGCCTCCGTGCCCATGCTGCATTTTTCATGATCCTGATGTATTTCATTTTAAGCCCCAGTTCCCAAAAACTCATCTCCTGTCTTGACCCTTAACGTGGGACTTGAGACATGCTTTATGGTTACTTTCAGTGTCCTTCTCACAGAAGCTGCCGTCACTCTTGCAGCTGCATGTGAGCAGTGGTCTCAAACGGGATGTCAGGGCGTCCACAGGGCCCAGAGAAGAACGCATGTTGTCAGCTGATCTAATGCTCTCCTGCCACCATTGCTGTGGGAACCTTATGCCAAGAAGCAAGGCCCCCTCTATGTCCCCAGTCCTGCGGCATGCCAGGAGCTCTGGTGGGGAGGAAGGATTTCCTATTCCCCAGGCCAGGATGGAGAGGCCCAGACTCAACCAGGCCAGAAGAGTAACTCCATCCAGGGAGTGGCCGGTTGTACCCACTACCAAGCTGAAGGAACACCACAAATTCTAGTCAAGTGTTCCCCTGGTTGTTATAGCAACAACCAAATGAAACTGTTCCACCCACAAATATATTTGAAATAACTTAATTATGAAGGGTGGGACACTTCTGTCTATGGCAGTGCTCATTAGAACCTTTAATAAGTGAATTTGCCTATGGATTGCCAAGAAAGGAATGTAATATACAGGGCTTTGTCAACTTTTTAAAACTGGAAACTTTTTTTATTATTCCTTCCCAAAGAGCATCCATCAGGGCCAGTGTTCCCCCACAACATATTTTGGGAATTGCTGATCGGGGATGGCAGCATTTCTACGGAGCTCAGTGCAAGAGTTTGTAGGCTGTGCTATTCTCAGTATCGAGTGATGATTTGGGGCACCCAGGGACAGGCTTGGAGGGCTAGGTTCAGGGCCTGACAGATCATCTGCTCCCTGGAGTCTGGCTTCTTTCCCAGCAGGGGTGTGAGCTGACAGTTGCTAACTGAAGACACAGAGAAGAAACTCCACCTATAGAGGAGGGCACAGAGGAGAATGGTTTTTGCATGGAAATTCGCTAGCCATAGAAGGCTGTGTATCTGGAAGGACACTTTGAGTTGCTAGCAAGAAAATACAAGGCAAACTTGTGTAAGTGAACTAGACCTGATCAAGTCACGTTACTAAACAGCTCATCCATATAGACTGTTCTGCCTTCAGTCATCCCTCAGTCAAGGGGTCAAATGCTGTCACTTGGGTGAGGTTCCTCTCGCTATCTATCCAGCTTTTTCGGTGTTGCCTTTAGCCTTGTGCTCAACATCTTTTCATGATGACTGCTAGAAGTTCCCATTCTGGGTCCTTCCAGCTTCACATCCAATGGAAAGGAAAGCCCACGTCTCCGTGGTGTGCACATGAACATACACAGACATGTATGCACATATACACGTGCACACATACTGGAATTGAATTTCATTGACCTGACTTGGATCACGTGCTTGTCACTTGAAGTGGCCTTGGCCATGGTTGCCACTGTGGAGTCTAGGTACAATCTACATCATCTGAATCACTTAGACACATAAGAGAGGTGATCCCCCAAAGGAGAAACTGGAACTAATCATCAGGAGGGTGAATAGTGGCTAGTGGGTACAACAGAGGCCACAGCAGACTGCCTTACTGCCCAACTCCCAGGGTGGCTAGAGCTGGTCATTTCATCCCACCCAGATGGCACAAAGGGGTTCCACGGACAATGCTAGGATCACCTCTTATTTACCGAGGAGATGGACAAGAGCGGAGCCTGCAGGTAACAAAAGCATAGTGACTAGAGCTGAACAAGGGAGGGACAGACCGAAGATGAATAGAAAGTTGAGAGGCTGCATTCTTCCAGGGTACATTGATGTTTCCCAAGAAAGAAAAACAGATGACAGCCAAACTTAAGAGAAAGCCCCAGCCTGACTGAGAACAGCGTCCCTGCCAAAGTCCAGCCTCAGAAGTAAGAGGGCCTCTGTCTCACCTTACTGTCCCTTTAAGTCTGGCCAATAAAAAATAGACAGAAAACACCCAAATCAAAATGTTAAACAAATATCAGCTTGACTTGAAGGCAGGTGCTTAATACTTCCCAAAATGCAGGGTTCTCAGGATGAGTCGTGAGAGGGCTAATGGTTCACCTGAGACTTAAGTAGGAATCTGCTTAGACCTTGAACACTGTCTGAGGAAGTCCTGCCCTCACTCACCTGGAGAGAGAATAGTAAGGCATCTCAGTCAGGATCCTACTCCTAAGTGCTCAGCCTGTGTGACCAGAGACGGAGGAGTGAGTGCCAAATCTGCTCTGCTTGTTTTGTCCTCAGACAAGGCAGAACCTACAATAAAAGCAGAGTCCACTGCCCACTCCTGAAGGATCTAACCACACACAGTATAAGAGAAGCCAGTGAAAGTCCCTCAACTCCCCAATCTAGGTGTGAGTCCCATGTTAAAGAATTGTTCTGTATAATGTAAGAAGGGCCCATTCGCCTATTCACATTGTATGTAGGTTACATGGGAAGACTGTAATGAGGAAAGTGCACTTATATCTCAGTCACTTCTCTTTGCATTGGAATTCACATCTAAGTCAATGGAGGAGTGGAATTCTGTGTACAGACTTTGATTCACATTTTATGCCTAGTCCTAGTCCAGAAGTCCAGCCACCATAGTCCAGCTGGACCTTGCTGGGCCCTAGAAGAGACCACTGACCTCCTGGCCACACCAGGGACAGCCAGAAAGGAATGCAGTGAAGTGGCATGTCAGGGTCCTGATCTACTGATCTCTGCTTCACTCATATTTCTTCCTGCTCTGAAATCCTATTCAAAATATTCCCTGGAGAGAAAACCATTCCTGCCTTTAGTGACCCCATAATCCTGAGCAGTCCATCATCTGGCTCTAAGTAAGACTCGGCCATGGAGTAAATCTACAGCTGGTCCTGTGGGAAGTGAGTCGGCACTCCATCATTGCTGGTGTGTCCCTCGCTGGAACCCCTGAAAATCACTGGTGTTCATGCCACCTGCTGGCCCCAGGGTTCTGGAGGGCTGCTGGGGTTGGTTTCTTCCTTGAAGAAGATTCATTCACATATGCAATGACTTCTGTTTCATGAACACCCACTGTGTTCCATGTGCTGCTGTAGACACCAAGGACAGAGAAATTAACAAAGCAGACCCAAACCCATGCCCTCACAGCTGGAGGAGATAGGAAATAAGGAAAATATTCACTGTGATGAAAAATATATACTAAAAAGAGGGGATGGGAATATGTGTTGGGAAGGTTAGAATTTAAATAAAGCCAGAGAAGGTATCTCCAAGCAGAGAAAAAACATAAAAGAGTAAAGGATGCTGGTCACGTGGCACAAAGAAGAAATAGCCAATGGAAAGGCCTTGAGATGGGGGCTTGTCTGGGATGTCTAGAGAACAATGCAAATAAGCCTGGCAGATAACAGGGGCCAGATAACATGGCCTTGTAATCATGGGAGCTTGGCATTAATGTGCATGGGGAGGGAAGTCCTTGGAGGGTTTTGAGTAGAAGAGAGATGTGATGTCAGATGTTCACTGTATATGCTGTGTTTGGAATAACCTGAAGATGTCAGGAGAGAGGCAAGCACGGACCTCTCCTTTGGGTGCCAGAAAAAAGGCAAATAGAGACGTCTCCTTTGTGTGCCTCTGGAGCTGATGTAGTTGAGGATAAGGGTGGTGGGAAAAGGCCGATGGGAAGCTAGAGCTGACAGAAGCACAGCTATGCCAGGTGTGTGGTATAGGGGAAGTGAGGGGGATGACACCAAAGCTTTGGGCCTGGGAAATGGAAAGATGGAGTTTCCATCTGCTAAGATGGAAGGGCGGAGGAGGAGCCAGTTTGGGAAGGACCACAAGGGACCCAGTTTTGGACAAGTGTGGACATCTGAATGGATATGCAAGTGGGCAGTTGGGTGTTTGCATGATCAGGCTGAGGGGGAGAGCTGAGCCAGATTTATGTGTGAGTTCTTAGCATCTAGGTTATTTTTATATCTCTGGGACTGGACAAGATTCCCTAAGGAAAGAGCTGAATCAACCCACTCAGAGCTGATGATGATGCCGTGCCAGGCTCTGTCATGGCCACTGGATGCACAGACAGGAGGCTGGCCTTGAGACCCAAGAGAGAAGCAGTGATACCAGGGGGAATGTAGTCACTATGAGTAGTGGGGAAAGCTCAGGGGGGTCTAGAGAGGATCTCAGCAATCCCTGTGGGTAGAAGAGGGAGGTTCTCCAGAAAGATCATGGGTGAAGACAGGAAACCAGGACAGAGCACCCAGCTGGACCAGTCACTCCCTGTGGAAGAGTAAGAGGGTGAGAGTAAGGCTGAGAGAGGAGGGGCAGTGAAGACAGGTCTCAGATGCAGTGCTGGTAACTGTAGACTTTGTCCTTAAGGGCCAATAAAAGACTGCACTGATGGAAATGCTATGGCCAGAGGAGGGGGATGTCATGGTTTGGATCTAAAAGAGTCCCTTAGGCACATATTTGAATACTTAATCCCCAGCTGGTGGCTCTATTCTTGTAAGATCCTTCAGGAAGTAGAGCCTAGTGGAGGAAGTATGTCCCTGGGGTGGGCCTTGAGGTTATATAGTTGAGCCCTTCTTGTGCTTCTTCTTTCCCTACTTCCTCTCTTCTGATGTGACAGTGTGACCCAGGCTTCCTGCTCAGGCCTGTCACACCTTCCCCTTCATGCTGGAACTGTAAGCTAAAATAAATGCTTCCCTTCCTTAAACTGCTTCTGACTTGGTATTTTGTCCCAGCAACAGAAAGTAACTGATACAATAGTCAAGGCACTGAGAAAGGTTTTGTAAGAGTCAGGAGCCCATTGAATCTAAACCCCTCACTTTCTTCATCATAAAATATCTCCCTTGATGCTGGGTAACGTGTAGGGCCATGTTCAGGTTCGAGGGAAAGAGGGAAAGAGTAAGGAAGCTTAAAATGAGTTTATATTGCCACATTGCATTAACCCTGACAAGCCAACTGCCTATGAGAGGTACAACTGTCTCTAGTTTCTAAGCCAGTGCAAACTGTGCACCAAGTTCAATGTCCCCAATGCAAGGAGCCAGGATATAAACCCAGATCTGTGGGTACCTCTGCTGTGTCCCCACCTCCCAAGAACACACAGTTTGCAGGGCAGCCCGTGATTAAGTGAGTGTTTCTTGCATCCCAGCCACACTCCTTGACATGCTGTGGATGGAACTTAAATATCGCCTTTCAAATCGATGTTCATTTTATTAGCAGGAAGCCTTTGGAATGAGCCATTACACCATCATGGGGGCTTTTATTACTGGTCTTTAATAAATGTTTGATGCTCAAAATGGTTATGAGCCCACAGTGTGAGGACAGTCCCACCTGCTCCCTCCCCTGTAGTCTTTGCCACAAAATTAGCTGAAGTGTTCGTTAACAGACTTATCATTTATCCTACATTTAACTGGCATGGGGCCAGAAACATAAAATAAGCGTGTCAAAGGAACTGCAGAAGGCTGTTTAATGATAGCAAAGTTAAACTAAAAAAGCTGGCCTTCCCACTGGCTTGATATTACAACCAGGTTTCCAAGCAGGGAAGTTCATGGCATGGTACCTGAGCTCTGCATCAACTCATTTATTTACTCTTTAGCCAAAGATTGGGTGTGTCAGCCCCCCACGCATCTCCCCAGTGGGGTTAATGACAAGTGAAAGAACTTGTATTTGTCTGTGTCAATTTTTCTCTTAACAACTTGATACATCTTGTGATGTGAATGTGAAATATCCCCCATAGGCTCATGTGTTTAACCACTCGGTCCCCAGCTAGTACCATGACTTGGGAAGGTTGTGGAACCTTGAGGAGAAGGAGCCTTGCTGGAGGATGAGTTACTGGGGTGGACCTTCAGGTTTTATAGCCTGCACTCTCCTTCCTGACTATGGACTGCAGTGTGACCAGATGTGTCCAGTTCCAGCTATCAAGTCTCCCCACCATGTTGGACTGTATTCCTCCAAACTGTGCATCAAAATAAGTCCTTCCTCCTTTAAGGTGCTTCTTGTCAGCTACTTGATCATGATAAAGACAAAAATGCATGCCCTGTTTGTGAGCTGCAGCCATGCAGGTTGTGGCTCCCTGTCCGGGGGTGGAGAGCTCCCAGGAGAGAACAGAGGAGCTCCACCAGGCTGGCAGTGCCACAGAAGCTGAAGTGGCAAGAAGAGGTAACCATATGCAAGTCCATGTTATACTCATGCCACCTGGACCTATCACCATGTCCAGGTGGCTGACAGCTGGCAAAGTAAAGCTATTTCAGCGGGGGCCCAGAGGACAGCAGGGCACAGTAAAACCTCAGGTCTGGATGATAGACAAGTAACAACCATTAAGCTTTTACTAAAAATTCACTAGGCACTGAGCATAAGACTGTTTTATGTTCATCATCTCGTTGGCCCATAAACAGTTCTGGGGGGGCAGCTCTAATATCATTTCTAATTTACAGATGAAGAAACTCAGAATCAAAAGGCAGAATCAATGTTCCCAGTGGTCTAAGATCCTCCTCTAACAGTGGGGGCCAAGGTAAGAGTACCAATGGAGGCCAATGTAACACATGTCTAAATATTTACAAGTTAGGAATCCAGCCCACAAATTGTTAAATAAAATAGCTTCTGACATCCTAATTGACAAGTATACCTCTATAATGACTACAAATCTTGATTGAAATTCAGAATTTTTAACTTATTAGAATTCCAGACCAGAACTGGGGAGCCAGGGAGACAGTCTCTGGTTCACAACTATTCTCATCTCTGTCTTAAACTTTGAGGGGTCATTCATGTGGATATGTGAGCACCCCAGTTCACATATTCCAAGTTCCATCACCCCATTGCAAATGGCTACCCAAGGGCTGCATATACAGTGTCATGGTGTCTCCCGGGAAAGATGGTCCCAAAAGTGAGGAACAACTTGGCTCTGGAAGCTAACATGGGGTCCTTTGGGCAGAAACCCAGTGTGAGTTTTGTGTCAGTGAACAAAGCGCCTTTCAGAAAGTTTCAAGGAGGAAAGGTTAGTGTTGGCTCATGGTGGAGAGGAACGGTGGAACAGCTCGGCTCATGGCAGCAGGAGTGTGTCGACTGGGAAGCAGAGCACAAGGAAGGAACCAGGGGCAGCAGTGTCCTTCGAAGACCTGCTCCCAGGATCTAGGCCACACCTTCCAAGAGTCCTCAGCCTCCCACAGTAGTGCAACCATCTGGGTGTTAACAGGTAACTTGAGTCCATGGGGGACATCAAAGATTCAAACCAGAACTCCCAAACATGGAGACTATGATCCAAGATGAGAAACTTGGCTTTCAGGTCGCAGGTCCCATAGGTAAGGCAGGTGGAAGAGAGTCAGAAAAACACTCTTGAAAGTTCAGAGCCCAGAGCAGATCCCGTCTTGCCTATGCTAGGGCTAGTATTTCTAGAACCTTACAGCAAATAGAGAAGCCGATGTTTGAACTTTGCTGTCTTATCTCTCAAGTCCTAAATCGAAGACCTAAGAGGTGGATATGGATTCCTGGAATTGCACAGTACTAGAGCAGGGAAAGAACAGTTTAGAGAACATCCCATCTAAGCCCCACCCACTATCCCTGCCACTCTCTTCCCATTTTATAAATGAAGAAACTGAAGCTTTGGAAGATCAAGTGATGTTCTCAAGAGAAAAAGCCGGGTGCTATCCAGCATCCATCTCCAGCTCCACCCTGCTTCTCCTGTCTCACCTGCCAGCTCTGGAGAGAGGACCTGCATGTGTGTCCCTGGAGGGGACAGCTCCCTCCACGCGGTTGTGATGCCAAGGCTGAGATTCCTCCTGCCATCTGTGTGTCATGCCGCCAGAAGCCCTGGTGATGTCAGTGTATTCCAATTAGCTCCTAAATCATATTTGTTGTCTTAAAATATTTATATCCAGCACTTCCCACCTACTAGAATTGAATTTTAGACCCCCGCAAGCCCACCAGAGCATTCTTGTCGCTTGAGTTGTCCGTGACACAAGCCACTGCCACCACCAAGTGTGATAATGCTTCCTAATCAGACATAAGCAGAAGCACGGTGTCATGACCCAGGGCACCGAGTGCCCGTACTTCCAGTTTATTGCTTCTGACAGTGGCATGTTCCTTTCACCAAAAGAAGCCATTTGCTATTCTATTTATACCTTCTGCCACTTCACACTGCTTCAGGGGTTTGGGGGCGCTCCAGGCAGCTGCAATGGGGTGCCTTGCGGGCAACCCTGTGTGCATCTGCCCTTCTTGGTGGGCTCAGGAGTCTGTAAATTCTTCTGTCTTCAGTACCATAACCATCAGCATTTTACATAACCTGCTAGCCGCTTATTATGGTTGGAAAGGGCACAATTTTCATTTTTTAATCTTTTGAATTCTTATTAAATTGTACATATTTATGAGACACGGTATGACTATTTGATCATTTTATATATATATATATATATATATATATATATATATATATATATATATATATAATGATCAAATTGGGGTAGTTAACACTTTCATCTCCTTAAATGTTTTTAATTTTTTTGATTAGCACAGAATTGTATATTTGGAGCTACAGAGATTTCTCAGTGGGTAAGAGTGTTTGCTCATGAGGGCATGAAAGGGCCTGAGATCAATTCCTGGTGCCATGTAAAAAGTCACACATGACTGTAACTACTGTTCTGTGGAGGGACAGAGACCAGAGAATGATTGGGGCTCAGGGATTGATCATCAGGTTCAGTGAGAAACTCCATCTCAGGGAACAAAGTGGGAAGAGCTATAGAGGAGAATGACCAATGTTCTCCCCTGGCCTCCACACACATCTGCATACACTATACCCACACACCACACCACACACGCGCACACATAGGCACACGCTAATAATAATCATTGTACATGTTGGTGAGGTGCAGGTATGGGATATAAATGAGCAAAGCAGAAAATCAGTGTTGCCATCTCTTTCATTCATCATTCATCATTGCTTGTGTCTTCAAGCTCCTCCCTTCTGCATGTGGTTCGGTTATTAGGAACTTTGGTCAGGGAAGTGTCTAAGTTCATGGCTATGTGGATTTGATTCAGCTGTTCACTTTTCCCACCTGTAAAATGGGGCTGATGACAGAGCTCCAGGAAAAAGAAAAGCTTCCCTGAGCTCCAACTGTGTGCCCACAGAGCAGATGGCACTTGACCTGTGACCAGATTTGGATCCTTTATCCTTCGACATGTGGAAAGCAACTGGCGACATATAACACGTGGTAGGCATGCAATCCATGAGAGAAGACAGGGAAAATGTAAATGCCACAGTCTTACAAAGGAGGAAAGCGAGGCGTAGAGGAATCCAGTGACAACCCAAGCTCACCCACAGATCAGCAGCAATGGTGGGACTTACACCTCAGTCACGGCTTCCAGAGTTCTGTGCATCCTCAGAGAGCAGGCATTCCTAGCCAAGGACAGCCTGATGGATGTGGATGGGCCCACACTTGAACTATTGAACTATATCTCCTGCTGCAGGAGGCTCGAGGTAGACTAGAGAGGATGACTTCAAGTGGGGGGGATGAACAGGCATCATTTAATGGGATTGGAAAAATCCCCTGTCCAGGATCTCTCCACCTTGAGCCTTCCAGTGGCAGAAAATAGAGCTCAAGTGTCCAATTAGGTTCTGGCAGGATATAAATCGTCTTCCTTCTGCTCCTCATCCCTCCAGACGATTGAACTTAGAGCCATGTTCCAAGACCTCGAAGAGGTAAGGGAAGCCATCTTTGAGATGTCATGGAAGCAGAGCCAGATCTATGACATGCTTCCTAGCTGTATGACCTTGGGGAAGCCACTTGACCTTCTTATGCCTCAGTTTCTCTGTCTGTTGCACTGGGAACTGCATTGTGAAGATTTGACCATGGGAATTATGTAACCTGTTAATTATTAAGTTATAATTCTGTCTCTTCTGTTAACCTGTAAACGCCTAAGAGCAATGTGTGTTTCTTACTTTAAAACAGTCGATGCCTACTCTAGACTGAAAAAAAAAAACAAAAACAACTTTAAAAACCATAAGCTACTAACCTAAACACTGTAGTGATCGTCATTCACAGTGATTGTGATAATGCCATATGGTTTGGCCAAAATACTTTCCTTCCACACTCCAGCTCAATGCTGACAATGGCTGATGGTTATTCCTGCCTTACAGTAGGAACACTGAGGTTTAGAAAGGATCATGGATGAGCCCAAGGTCATGCAGTTATGGAGCGGTGGAGTCCTGGCTTACCGGAGTCTGTAGGAGTCTAAGCAGATGTAATAACTTTCTTTTCCCCACTCTGCAGGCTGTGCCAAGGCTCCTTTGTGCCAGCTGTCTGCTCAGGGAGGTTGGGGTTGGGGCTGACATCTCACTTTTTGCATTTTCTTTCCATTTTTTAATAAATAATATGTCACAAATCAGGCAAGGCAGCCGAATAATAATTCGTCAAGCCCAGAGTCGGGCTCAGCTTGTGCCCACGCTCGTCTTCCTCCTCCTGCCTCTCTCGGTCCAGTCTTCACACATCCCGCCAAGCTCCAGATATTTCTGCCTGGGTGCTGTCACCATTCCCTGAGAAGTGGCAAACATTGGACTCGGTGTCTTTCCCTGGAGTTTTCCACTCCACCTTTTGTGATGGGAAGTACGGCTCAGTGTGTGGGGTGGAGGTGGCCCAGAAGGCCTCAGTGAGATGCTGCCTCACCTGAGTTTCAGCATATCCTCCCTGCAGGACCTGGGTCTTGACCCCCCCACACACACACCCCTTGGCAATAGTCTTGGTTTTTACAGTATTGTAAGTCAATAGCAAGAGATTCCCAGACTGGGAACAGATTTAAACCCCAATCTAGAAATTTTAAGGCTTAGGTTAATACATAATACATTTCCTATTTTTTTGAACTGCAAATCCAAGATTATATATATAGATTCAACAGAGGGCCTTGTCTATGCCTGCTAAGTAAGCCCTCTACCGCTGACTTATATCCTCTGGCCCTTCTTGATTTTACTTTGAGACAGGGTTTCACTAAGTTATCCAGGCAGGCAGGCCTCAAACTTGGAATTCTCCTGCCTCAGTTTCCAAAGTAATCAGGATTATAGGCATGTATAATTGCACTTGGCATAGATACTTAAAAAGAAAAATGTGTCTATACCATATTTGAGAAAAACTCTTCACCTGGAAGCTTACAGGTGGTATGTCTTTATGATAATTATCATCTTTGCAATGGATTAGAGAGTTTAAATCCATTGTCTTATTTGATTGTCATGGCAACTCAGAGAGATAATAACAAGTGTCAGCCTGCCATGATTTGAATAGGATCACCAAGACAAAAGCAACATGCTGGGGAAATGGGAGAGAGGAAGGTCTGGTTTTGAATATGGAGATCAGCAATGACATACTGATAAGTGATGGTGGTATGTTGGCTGTCACCTTGATTGGGTTGAGAGACACTTAGGAGATTAGGAATGCCTACTTCTGAGTGTGTTGAGCACATTTCCAGAGAGAATTAACTAAGGGAAGAAGCCCTACTCTAAATGAGGGCAGCACCATCCAATAGAAGGAGCCTGTGAGTGCAGACATTCTCTCTGTGTGCCCTGTCTGCCATGAATGAGCTACTTGGCTCTACCATGTTCCTATACCATGACATTCTGCCTCCCCTCAAGCTCCAAATCATGAAGCCAGCCATCTGTGGGCTGGATTCTCTGAAATAAACCCTGAAGCATAGGCTATTAATCATAAATTCCATTGCCAGGGATGAGATACCTCCCATTGAGTGTTGGTCAGGGAGGTTACAGAGGCCCCTAAAATACAGGGTATTGCCATTGCTCTTGGTTTCCTACCAAGACTAGAAAGGAAGTTTCTATTTCTGAAGACACCACACATTTTGGTTATAGGACATAAGAACTAAGCTGGAACTGAACTGGAAGCTTCCTTCCTGTCAGCTAGCCTTCTTCATGCCCGAAGATGGTATACAAGCTGTTGGGGGGCAGGGGCAGCCATCAACAATCTGACTCATCTGTGGACCATGTGTATTCTGAAATTGACCTGCCAGGCAAGATAGGCCCAATGGTGGCATGAATGCCACGGGAGCAGCACATCACCTTCTGACTGTTTAAGCCCACTCCAACAGGAAGGATTTTATGTCTGGTACTGGAAACCTAGCCTAAAGCCTATGGTTGGGACATGAGCCCTAGGGGGGGGGACCCTACTAGTGTGATTATTGTAAATGGAAAACATGTCAAAGTATCTTCTAAGTTTGTTTCCATAGATTAATAATGCTAGAAGCCTCCATCATGGACATTTCTTGCAATGGGCAGTGGTTAATGCATCGCTGACAAAATTGGCAATAATTAGTGACTACTGTGTGTTCAGCCTCAAACAGGACATCTAATCCACCTCCTCCAAGGCTCAGGAAACCTTGCAGAAAGAGGAGGCAGGAAGAATGTAAGAGAAGGAGGCTGGGAAGAGGGCTGTGAGAGGCTGTCTTCTATATATGATGTGGCTATTCCATTCATGAATTCAGCACTTGACTGAGCCTGTCAGTTTTCATCTTCAATAAGGGAGGGAATAAGGGAAGGATGCCTGAGAGTCCACACCTCCCAGAATAGCTAATGGCAGTTCATGGTTCCTGAGAGCTGGGAAGCCTGGTTCATCAGTGTTGGGGCCACTGTAAATGCCACAGTAAATAACTGGAAAAAAATAGCCACACTCATGCAGACAAACGCTAATTTAACTCAATGGGTTAAAAAAAAAAAGAAATGAAAGTGAAGATTAATGGAGAAGAAGGTTGTTAAGAGGAGGGAGATAAGAGAGAAATTGGAGAAAATAAGATCAAAATACATTATACACATGTATGAATATGTCAAAAATGGAAAAAGTAAACATGAAAAGACAGAAACAAACCTTGAAAGGTGATGAGATGTTCAATGTGTGGAGACGTAAAAGCAAGAATTCTAGATTTATGGAACATGGTCAGCAGAGGCTTAATCCAGTGAAACTGGTGCATGGGGTGTTTTGAGAGGAGACAATGGTGGAGGAGTGAATGGGGAGGCTGGTGCTCCATCACAGAAGGTCTTGTAGAGCCCTCTCCACCTCTGAGGTGCTTAGGTAGGCACTCCAGAATGAGACCTTGAAACAAGGATTCATGGGACAGTGCTACCTAAAATACCCAATCATGAACTGGGACCAGTCAGATGATGAGGGCAAGGAAGGCAACCGAATCCCCAAAATGGAAACTTTGCTCAGCCCCTCCCCGCAGTGGTGGTCTGGAAACAGGATAGACCCTTGGGACTCCCAAGTATGGTCATGGGCCAGAGTAGGGAGAGAGACCAATTGCGGACTAAGTCCCTAATCGCTAGATTCATCCAGGGAAAGTTTGATTTCTTTCTGATACTCATCAGGTATTAACAAAAGATCCAAGTCCAGTTAAGTTGGATTTCCCTCTTTAAAAGAATAGATAAAATGTCTTTGGAATGAGAACATTAACATGTAAATTACGCTATTCAAGGACTTCCCCTGCCTTCCTTCTGTCAAGTAAGTAGGCTCAGCACTTCCCTGAAACCTGGGGTGAGCCATTCTGAGGCTCAGCCAGCTTTGGCCCTCTAGATTTGGGATGGTGATCTTCCTGAAAAGGGGCTAATTCAGGAAAAGCAAACGTCCACAGGAGGGACACAGGTGCTTCTTCTGTCATTCAATCAGAAACTGCCTATATTGAATCCCTTGGCAAACAAAAGCCTATCTTCTTATAACAATGTGTCTGCTTCCTTATCTGGGATGTGAATTAGAAACTCTGGCATGTTTTTTAGTCAGTAAAATATTAATATCTGGGCATTTATGAGAACAAGTATCAGAGAGGCAGCTTTTCAGTGTACCCCTTGAGATCAGTCACAAAGCCAGAGAAAGTATGAATTTGCTGTACAATAAAAAAAATAGAGCTGCTCCCAGACCATGGATGATTCAGCAGAGACTCTTGAGTAGGCAGATGCTGGAGGTCTACAGGTGAGGGATGTAAGAGCAGCCACATGCCTGTTCCCTGTGTGTCCAGAAGACCCAGCATGTGCACATGCACATGGTCGTTCTCGACTGTTACCATTAATAGCAAAGTAAATGTCAGCCTCTTGTCCCCATCCCTCATAAATATGTCCAAGCTCTTTTTTAAACTGACGCATAATCTCTGCACATACTTATGGAAGACAGTCTGATAATTCAAGACATATATACGATGTGTAATGACCAAGTTATGGTAATCACCGTTTCCATCTCCACAAGCATTTATCATTTCTATGTCCAAATGCTTTCTTCAAGCTATAAATCACTGTAAATCTTCTTCCTATTAAAATGTCTGCATGAAAGAGAAGGTAGAAAGGAAAAAAGGAGAAGTTTGGGAGGGGTGAGGATTGAAGAAAAAAGACCTTTAACTCATGGCACAGTAAAAACTTACTTCTTAGAGTCAGATCACTATAGTTATAAGAGGAGCTAGGGATTAAAACTTAAGAGTATTCAGCTAATTCCAATGCACCTTAGAATTTAAGAAGTACCCAAGTTCTTGTCTATAAAATTAAAGAATTAAAATGATAGACCACCAGAGGATAAAGTATAGTGGGAGACTTCATTTAAAAAAGAAAGGAGAAGTTACAGAGATCTCCAGCCATTAGTGTGGAGGGGCCAAATGGGGGAGGTTTTAGCCACATACAATCTGTGCTGGTCAGCCAAACAAGCAGAAGAAGGCAGGATATCAGAGGGCTCCCATCAGGAGGAAAAAGGTCTGTCACAGAGGAGTCCTAACAGTGGGGTGAATACCTGAATCTTCACTCACTGTACCCCCCCCCAGAGTTCATATCTCAGGGTGCCAAAGAATTGGACAAACTTAGATAGAGAGCATTTTCTTCATCACACATGATGATTTCAGATTGAAATAAGTTTAGAGAATTCGGGAGTGGGATAGGGGGAAGTAGCCCATACCTTAATTAAAGGAAATGAGAAGTTACAGAGATCTCCAGTCACTAGTGTGGAGAGAGCACGTGGGAGAGGTTTTAGCAAAATCTGTGCTGCTCAGCTAAACAAGGAGAAGAAAGTTATCAGATGGCTCCCATCATGAGGAGAAAGGCTCATGTGGGAAAGAGCCCCTAATGGCTGTGGTGAGGAGACCTTACCCAGGGCCTGGAGATTTAGAGGTCATTCTGCTAGCAAGCCATGTGGAGGAGAGAAGAGACAGAATTTCCTGTTCTAGTGAGTATTCCCTGCCCCAGGTGAGCAGAGAGACTGCTGGTTGGTCTATCTTTGACCAATCGGTTTTAGGATTAGGTTTTACCTCTGGCTAGAGACACCTCCTATTCAAGGGGAGGGAGTCAGGCATGGAATCTGTGGAACCTGCCTGAAAGTACAATTTAACTGTCACAATCCCCCCTCTGAAGAAGAAACCCTAACAGTATTGGGGCACAGAATTGAAAAAAATCACCAGAAAAAAATACATACATGTTTCTAAGAAAAAAAAAATCAAACAAGAATACCCTGCAGGAGGCAGGACAAAGCTCTGACTGGGGAGGGGTTCAGGAGGATCCTGGCAACATGGTGTGGGGGTCTCTCTTCTAAACTCCCACCTTGTGAACCCGAGGTTTAATTCCCCTGACATCTACATCCCCCTCCTGATAAATAATGGGATAGACCCAATATGTCAAAGGCTTAAGAAAAGTATGTAGTACACTTCTGGCCAATGAGATATGAGTTTTCTGGAAAGGATGCTGGGGCTGCATCCCGTCTTAGCAGGGAACTTTGGGAAGCTCGTTTCTCCTTCATGCACAGGTGAACTAGAAAATTTTTAACAGTGGGGGCTGAAGAGATAGCTCTTCAGTCTCTTCAGTCAAGTGCCTACCTGGAAAGCCTGAGGATGGAAATCCAATCCCCAGAACCTATGTGGAAAGCTCAAACGTGGTGCTCGCTTGTATTCCCAGTGTAGATAGGGAGTGGCTGACTGGCCGGCCAATCTAGCCTCCTTGGCCAATGAGAAGCTGTCTCAAAACAAACAGACGGGCTGGAGAGATTGCTCAGCGGTTAAGGCACTTGCCTCCAGTGCCTAAGGCCCCGGGTTCAATTCCCCAGGACCCACATAAGCCAGACCCACAAGGTGGTGGCCCTGGTGCTTTCTCTCTCTCTCTCTCTCTCTCTCTCTCTCTCTCTCTCTCTCTCTCTCTCTCTCTCTCTCCTTGAAAATGAATAAATAAAATATTTTTTAAAAAAACAGACAAAAACCAGAGATCAACAGCATTCCTGAGATTATTCTCTAGTCCACACACACATGACCTGTACACACGTGAAGTTGCACACACACACACACACACACACACACACACACACACACACACAAGCATTAAAAGAAAAAGAAAATGTTTAACACTGAGGGAGAGTCTTGCTCACGTGGGAAGCCAGCACTGAGTTGGTAGATTAGAGGCCTTGATCCTCCTCTGCTGACTTCCTCCTCCTACCTCCACCTTGTGTGGTCTCACTGAAACATGACCTCATGCAAGAATATGCACCCAACAAAGGAAATACACACTTCCTTCACTCTACCTATGTAATCCACAATTTCATCTCCTTACCTAGGAAACCAATGATCCCATTTCTGTCACCACAAATTAATTTGCATTTTCTAGAATTTTATGCAAATGGAATCATTTTCAATTATTCGTAGCTGGTATATTGAAACAACTATTTTTCCCCATATTGATCATATAGCCTACAATCTTGCCTAATGGACTTATTAAATTATGAGAGCTGTTTGAAATTCCTCAGCATTTTCCATGTTATTTCATATGAACGAAGTCCATTTTATTTCTTCCTTTTGAATTTGGGTGTCTTTTGTTTCTCTCTCCTGTCTTACTGCTCTACTTAGGACATCCACGACAATGCTGAGTCAAAATGGTGAGGGCAGGTGCCTTGTGTTGTCCTTGACCGCAGGAGGAAAATAGTCATTCTGCTTATGGTTTAAAATATGACTTACCCTACCTAAAGTCATACAGGAATTTAATCGTCAAAGTCTATGTTAAAGGTATTAAGCAGATGGAAAATTAATCTGAATATATGTTTAGAGGTGAGTCTTTGGAAATTCTCTAGATTGCAATGAAGCTCCAGTAAATGAATTCTAGGCATGAGCTAGGGAAAGAGCTCAGCGGTAGTTCTCATCTGCTTGGCCCTGAATCCCATCCCCAGCATTAAAAAAATAATAATAAAGTGGGGGGGGAGGGCTGAGACCAGACACACACACACACAATGTTCCCACCACTGTGTGATGTAGCCCAAGGGGGATCCTTCATCACAGCCAGAACCATACTCTGTACCTTGGTCCTCCAAAGCCATGATCAAAAACAGACATAATTTATTTTTTAAACTTGCCTGTTTGGGGTGTTTTATTATAGTAACGAATAGCAGACAAATATACCTTTTCACCATTACATGTTATTTAAGTCTGTTATGTCCTTACTGATTTTCAGTCTACAACTCGTCTGCATTATTGAGAGAAAGGCCTTGATGTCTGTCCTCAGGTAGAGTTGTAGATCTGTCTATCTCTCCATTTATTTCTTCATGCGTTTTGAAGTCCTGTTAAGTGTATGAACATTTCCTATCACTACGTCCTTTTGAGGAATGGATCCGTTTATCACTAGAGATTAGCCTCTTTGCCCTAGTAGTATTCCTTGCTCTGAAATCCACTTTGTCTAGTTGTCAGAAAGCCACTACAATTTACTTCTGATGGGGGTTGTTAGCATGACTTAACGTTTGATATCCTTTAGGTTTAAACTTTGTCTTTATCATTGAAGTTGCATTTCCTGTGGGCAGCCTATAGTTGGGCTTTGTTTTTGTCACCCACTCTAACAATCTCTGCCTTGAATTTAGATGTCCAGACCAGTTTTATCTAATGTGATTGCTGATGTGTTCGGGTGTCACCCACTCAGTGGGTGTCTACCATTCACCCATCTTGCTTTTTTTTTTGAGTACTTAAAGATTTTATTTACTCATTTTCGTTTTATGTTTTGTTATTATTTCCGTCATTATTGAGACATATTTACTCAGGCTGACCTTGCATTTCTAGTTCTCCTACCTCAACTCCCTGAATGCTTGTGTGCACCACTATGCCCATATTTTTTTTAGGATTCCATTTCCTTCTCCTATTGATGACAAATATCCTTAGAAGTACAGATGTAGGATTTTTTTTCTTTATTTTGTAATGCTAAGGATCAAACCAAGTGCCTTGCACATGCTGGGCAAGAACTCCGCCACTGAGCCACATCTCCAACCCCATGTGCAGGGATGATGGCATAGATTGCTTTTTTATATGGTATGGTAAACTAACAGAAGTATATATCCATCTTTTCTGCTTCATCTTACTGGTGTGACAGTTTGCTTGTTTGATGTTCATTTGTTTTGTGGTACAAAAGATCAAACCCAAGTTCTGGTGTGTGTGAAGCAAGTCCTCGGAGCTGTGTACATCTTTTACTGCTATTTCTGTCATGTGTTTACATCTACATATGCTATCATTCCCACCCCACATTATTGCTTTTGCTTTTTAAACATAATCTCTTAAGGAGATCTTAGGGATATGAAAACAACTATATTTACTCACATACTTTTTATATAAATTCTAATTTCCATCTGGTAGCACCTTATTCTCTGCTTAAAGGATCTATTTTAACATTTCATAAGATTTTCTGATGGTGGAATCTGTCATTTGTATGTTTGGGGTTGGGGGGCTTTACTTCACCTTTGTTTATGAAACATATTTTTCAGTAGGGGGAGAATTCTGGGTTAACAGTTATTTTCCTTCGTTCTTTGGAACTGTTGCTTTGCTGTCTTCCGACAGTCATCATTTCTGTGGTGGGCGCCTGCTTCCATATCTGGTTTTGCTCCCCTGCCAGCCCAGTGTCTTTCCTTCACCTTCATTTAAAGCTTTCCTTGTCTGCTTTCAGCAACTTGATTGTTTTGTGTGATGTTCTTCAGGTTTCTTGTATTTCTTGATTGACTGATTTCTATGTAATATATAATTATCATCAATTTTTGAAAAACCTTGGCCATTATTTCTTCAAGCATTTTTGCTCCTCACTTTCCTTCGATGAGGGCATTTACATGGATATCATCCCACAGATCACTGATATTCCAGGATTTTGGTTTATTCCGTTATTCCCGAGTTTCATTCTGGATAGTATCTATCTCTCGTCTTCAAGGTTGTTGACATTTTTTCCCTGCAGTGTCTAATTCTACACAGTATATTTTTTTGTCTGAGTTATTTTTTCACTTCTAAACTTTTGCCTTGAGTCTCTTAACATCTTCCATGTCTCTCTCTATCAGGTTGACACACTTTTCTTCTACTTTCTGAATAAATCATGTATAGCAACTGGTTCAATATTCTTATCTACTAATAATCAGATCATGTGATTAATTTTTAATCTGTTTCTATTGGTTGATCTTTTTCTCATCATGGGTCATAGTTCTCTATTTCTTTTGCATGCCTGGTAGTTTTTGATAGGATGTTTGGGCAATGTGAATTTTCTGGAATGCAATTAATTTACTCAGACACTGTTGGTGCTTTGAGGGATCAGCAAACCCTACTTACTCAAGCAGGACAAGTCCCATGTCACCCTCTTTGTGTTTGTGTAAATGAAGTACAGATGGAACATAGTTACCAGCCACACCTGTTCCTTTACATGTGGTCAGTGGCTGCCTTTGTTTCAACACAGCAGATTGAGCAATTGAGACAGAGCCACAAAACCCACCAATCATGGTGTTTAATCTGGCCTTTGACAGAACAGGTTTGCCAAGCCCTGCTTCAGAGGCTGGCTTTGAAGTTCTATTAGGTGGGTCCAGAATAGTCTGGCCTATGGTAAATTTGTTCCCATGACTGAAATGATGCCTAGTATTTATTACAAAGTTATTCCACCATGGCAAATAGAAACACACATGGCTTCCAGCCACTTAGACCTCCAATAATTGTCCCTTCTGCAGTGATCCTCCCCTGAGCCTTCAGAGTTAGCTCAGACACATACATGCTTGATCAGTGCCCTACTCCATGACAAAGAGAGACCTTGTATGTTCTCTCTCTCTCTCTCTCTCTCTCTCTCTCTCTCTCTCTCTCTCCCTTTCTTAGGTATCTTAGGTACTCTTCCCCTTGAATGCTAGGCCTGTCCTTCCTAAATTTTCAGCTCCATCCCCTCAACTCTGGGTGTCCACCAGGCGGTTAGGCCTCCTCCCTCCACCACAGCCTAGCAACTCTCTCCTGGCAGTGGATGGGCGACCACAGGCCTCACCTCCTTTGCCTCCCTTCCCTCAGTGTGTGGCATCCTGCACACCCTACTGTCTGATGTTTGAAAACCTTTCAGGGCTTCTGTGTGAACTGAGGATACTTTCTTGGGTGAGCCAATCAGACCTGTTTTACTGTTAGGTGCAGCCAGAAACCTCCCCACTGAAACAGATGCCCAAGAGGGTGAGGCCCCAGCTTTGTGAAGGATGTCTGGTCTTTCTGCACCCTGGCCAGCATATCCTGAAGGACAGAGTAGAATAGACAAATAAAGCCCAATCTAGAACTAGAAAACAGACCAGGGAGATGGCTCAGTGGTTGATGGCACTTGCTTACAAAGCCTGCCAGCCTGGATTTGATTCTCCAGCACCCATATAAAGCCAGGTGTACATGCATCCCGAGTCTGTTGGAAGGGAAAGAGGCCCTGGCATTTCCATGTTCTCTCTCTCTCTCTCTCTCTCTCTCTCTCTCTCTCTCTCTCTTTCTCTATCTCTCTCTCATAAATAAATAAAATATTTTAAAGGACTGAAAAACAACAAGCTGCCCTAGGAAGGGACTCTCTCAAAACAGCGAGGTCAATGTTCACACATGCCAGGGGCCAGCACCACAGACAAGCAAATTCAGTCTAATTTCCACATATGTGTTGGCTGTTATTGTATTCTTTTAGAGACTCCAGAGATGATGTCAGAGGGCTCGAATGGACTAACCATTGGGGACAAATTTCTTCCATTTATTAGGACTATAAAAAGAGTGCTGGGAGCTGATTCCTCGGGAGGTCTTCAGGGAAGGCTTGGAGTCCCCTGATGATGTGCACCCAGTAAATTGAGTGCACTGGATTATCCTAAGCAGGTGCTAAACCCATAGAAGTCTCCACTGGCTGCCCAGGGCACTGAGCTCTGCCAGGGTCGCTGTCCTCCATTTGAAATGCAACTACCTTTTGTTGTCCTAAACTCATGGTTGAAATAAAGAAATCCAGGCAGGGTCACTAGCTGCAGGGGCGCTGCCTAGGGTTATAGCAGGGCTGCAGGTAAGGCTGGGAGCTTGCCACAGAGAGATGGTGGAGTCCAGGGTGGGGGGATGTAAAAGCTTCCAGAGTCACATTTTGCAAGCCAATTGTGAAGGTCACCGAGAGCTGGGGGTTGATATACTGGTGGAGGAACAGGGCTGACCGCACTTGATGGGAAAGTTTCATTTTGAATGCACAGGGCCGGGACCGGTCCTGCCCTCCCCAAGTCTCCAACAATAGCACATTAGGGGCTTTGTCCACTGCCAGAAGGTCCTCTCCCAGGCAACAGCTAGATGGCTATGTTTTTACGACAGGTATGTAGGAGGAAATGTTCCCCAGTGTTAACATGCTGGTTAATGAGGCATTGACTTGAAGCCGGGCACCTTGATTCAGTTTTTATGCCGTCTGGGTCCCCAGAAAGTCAGGTGGATTTGAGCAAGTCACTTCAACCTCCTGAAACATTAGTTCCTCCTCTCTGAAGTAAAGGGTTGGCCTCTAGGCCTCAACTGCAATCACAGACTTCTTATGTCAACGCTGTTCAATGCAACAGTAGACATTTCACACACGACAGTCAAAGCTTCCAAACGGCCCTATGACAGAGAACTTATTATTATTTTAATGTGTCTGATGAGACAACCAAAGATCAGAGATGTTAAGGGATAGGCCCAAGGTTGCACAGCTAGCAGGAGACAGAGAGGAAGGATTCTGTGACCAGTCTTGACCCCCGGAGCCATGAGGCTACCTCATACCTCTGACCAATTACTATGATTGAGCATATGTAGTTCTAAACCGAATCTTTAAATCTCATACAAGCCACAGGAGAATAGACCAGGATGTGGATGGTAGCCCATTTCTGCTCAAACCAGGACTCCATTGAGAATTGCTCTTGGAAGACACAGTAAATGTACCATGGATACAAAGTGACATTTTCATTTGGGTCTGGCTCCTTCTGGTTTTGATAAAAGGTAGGTACAGCATTGAAGGTCTTCTTTGAGTCAATAGTTTGAAGAAGCCTCTGCTACTGAAAACTTGAAGGGTCTCAGCAGGTAAAATAAATCCATTGAAAATCAGTATCCTTGCTCTAAAATTCAGGACCCTCAAATTAGGCATTCTTTTCATGCACCAGTAACTTCTGAGTCCAGCAATTAATTACTGTAATGTTAAAGGTCTTTTCTGTTTATGATACACGCCTGCATTCTGCAGACTTCTTATGAGTTGTAATTTTTTCATTAACTCCCTTCATATTCATTATTTGCACTCGATTATATCTTAGTTGATAATTTATATAACATTTAGAAGTAATAAAACTGTTTTCATTAAAGCCATTCTCCGCTTCCAACTTTTCACTAAGGTTAATAAAAACTATTTTTGCGAAATGGGGGGAGGGTACAAATTAGTTTCCTTAAGACCAGTTAATATGAGAACTCACTGTAGAGGGTGGGGTAGAGGGACCTCAGGTCTTCACTGTGCTTCTGACTGCAACTGTCAGCCATGTGACCTTGTTCATGTCGGTTTCACGGCTCCATCTCATTTTCCTGATATGTAAAATGGGCATGGTGAGAAGATCAGCTAACCTGGTGGAATGAGTGAACTAAAGAAGTGATGAAGCCGGGCATGGTGGCGCACGCCTTTCATCCCAGCACTCGGGAGGCAGAGGCAGGAGGATCACCATGAGTTCAAGGCCACCCTGAGACTACAGAGTGAATTCCAGGTCAGCCTGGGCTAGAACGGGACCCTACCTCAAAAAAAAAAAAAAAAAAAGGAAGAAGTGATGTAAAAATCCAATGGCATACTCATGAATCAAATCATGAACATTACTCTTGTTTAAGAAAAATCAACAGGAAACTGTCACGGCTGCGATAAGAATTTCGCTACAAGCCCGTTGGGTTTGGAAAGGAATGAATTGATAGCTTCTAGAATGCTATCCTATCATTGCGCCCTTCATCCCCACTGTGAAAAGTGAAAAGCCGGCAACTCCTCCATTTAAATACAATGGCTCCAGAAGAAAAGGAATGACAAGGATCTCAAGGAGATAATTTCAAAATTGCCACTGTTTCCTCCGTGGCTGTCTATATTGATATTGTCTTGTCCGTTTTGATACTGAGAGAGGCTTCTTGAATCTGAAATATGTACCCAACACAGGCAGGGAAGAGAGTGAAGCACTAAAAAAGAACAAATTGAAATTATAATCAGCTAATTATATTCTCTCTTAATTGAGATGCTGATTTTCGTGACAGTGGATCAATCCGGTCTGGTATATCTCCTGCCAACCAGCGCTGAGATGTTTCAGGTCATGAAACAACAGCAACAATAATAATAATAATTAGTAATGGCAACAAATGACACTGAGCAGGGCTTCAGCATCCACAGGGCAGGTTGGGTTTCTTTTTCATTCGGTCCTGGGGTGAGCTGGGGGTTAGAATTTAGATAACGCCCAGCAAAAATTCCAATGCGCCCCTGTGGTAGTTTGAATAATGTCCCCCAATAGAATCAAAAGTTTATTATAATTGTAAATTGTCTCCAGCCAGTTCTGGCTGGAGGAGGTGTGTCACCCTGGCCAGATCCTAGGGTTCAGCCCTAAGGTGTTTCTGGGGTAGGAATGGAATTCTAGCTATACATATGCAAAAAGCAGTCTGAGCTCAAGCCTGGAGTTCCTCTTGTTTGCTAGTTTGGAGTGTGCTTGCTTGAGGTGCTGGTGGTGGGCTTCTGTCTCTGTCTTTGCTTGGATCTGTGAAAGGGGGCCAGCCTTTTTCCTTAACTTCCCCTAGGTCTGTTACTTCAATAAATACTTTCCTCCCCAAATCGTGCCTGGTTTGGAGATTCATCCCAGCAGCGTGGCTGACTACAACAGCCCCAAAATTTAAGGAGTACCGGAGTTCTTGTCTACAAAGTTAAAGAATTAAAATCATAGACAATAAGATAGTAAGGTATAGTGGGAGACTTTATTATTTAAGGGAACATGGGGAGTTACAGAGTTCTCCAGCTACCAGTGTGGGGAGAGAAACTGGAGAGTTTAATAGAATTTATGCTATTTAGCTAAACAAGCAGCAGAAGAAAAAAATTAACAGAGGGGCTTCCATCATGAGAAGGAGAGGTTCATGTGGAAAAAAATCTGGAACCAAAGCCTTTCTTTCTTTCTTTCTAAGGCCAAATTCAGAGGTTCTTCTGCTAGCCTGCCATGTGGGGAAGAGAGGGCAAATTAACTGTCCAGTCAGTATTTCCTGCCCTAGGTGGGCAGGGAGACCACTGATTGGTTCATACCTGACCAATATGTTTTAGCGCCTTGGTTTGGGCTCTGGCTAGAAACACCTCCCACTCAAGGGGAAGGTGTCTAGGGAGCTGCCTGACCTGTCACAGTCCCTTCTAAGTACCCTGCCATGTGAGCGAGAGAGACAGGGGTGAAGCCAGGCCCACATGTGCTTGGGGATGCTTTGATCTTCATTTTTGACTCCCCTTCCTCACAAAGTCCACCTCCCACCATGCACACCACTTCTTGATATGCTCTGACCATTCCTCACCCAGCCTGGCTGCTCCAGGCTGTCATAAGATCCTGCCTCCATGACCCGAATGACCTTCAAACTGTCTTGTGTTCATACATGTGATCTACAACTCCATTCTCACCCCAGTTGTCACCTTTCAGTCCTTTTAAAACACAAATCAGACCCTATCACCTCTCAGCTCAAAACCACCCATTTCTTGTCTCCTGTGGATAAGCACCAGTCATTAGAAGTTCCCACACAGGGGCTGGGGAGATGGCTCAGCACATAAAGTGCTTGCATGAGGCTCTGAGTTCAGATCCTCAGCAGCCATGGAAAGCCGGTGTGTAATCCTAGGTAATTCCAGCTCTGGGAAGATGGAGACAGGAGAACCCTAAGGGATTGCTAACTAACCTATCTAGATGAATTGGTGAGCTCCAGGTTTAGTCTCAAAAAATAAGATGGACAGTGACTGAGGAAGACACCCAACATCAACTCCAGGCCTCCATATGTACCCACAGACATATAAACATGCATGGACACATGCACAGACACCACATACATGCACCCATGAAAAAAATAATAAGGAAGAGAAGGAGAAGAAATTTTCACACAATTTGGCGCATGTTACCTTCTAGTTTCTGGTTCCTGCCCCAGATTCTTTTGTCAGGCTCACTGTTTCCCTGCTAAACTTCCAATGATTTTTTTTTTGCTTGTTTTCCATTGTTGGCCTTTGAGCTTTATTCTGGCTCGATAAATATTGGTTAGGCTGGCTATATAGCTCAGTGGCAGAGTGGTTGTCTAATATGTGTGAGGTCGCAGGTAAATGACTGATCCAAGAGCTTAGTGTCATTAAGTGTGAGCAGGGGTTAGAACTGCAGTATGATGCCTGGCTGCCAGGCATCTTGCCCACAGGTGACCTCTAGATGACAGTAATTTCAACGGAGTCCCTTCAGTACGTAGCATCCTATAAACTGGGCCTTGTGCTTTTCAACAGAGAGGTTTTTCCTTTTTCCCTCCATCAACCAAAATGTTACAAAGATCCTGGGAAGTACTTATGGAGTGAGTCCAGATGTGAAGCAGAGCACACCCTTAGTTTGCAGCAGAGTTCAAAGCACAGAGTTGAGTCATGTGGACATGCCTGGTAGAGCCTCTGCCTCCCTAGAGAACATGAGAGTTGAACCTGGCACGTCACAAGACTCCCACTCTGGAGTACAAATGTCTACCTATGTCTAGAGTTAGGAGCCTGATCAATCAAGTAGCTTCAAGAAGCACGAATCTAGGACCGGAGGTGTGGTTCAGCCCCAAACCACTGCCCAGGACTAGAGTAGCTTCTGGCCTGACCCCAGGGCTGGGAGATGGTGAGGATGAAAGTGGTTAGGGCAGAAAGCACAGGAAGCAAAACCTTTAAGTAAAACGAGTCCCTCCACACTAAGACTCTGACTTTAGAGCCCAGCAGCTGAGGAAGGGCAGGCATACAGAGTGGTTCCCCTGCCTCCAGGATGCCTCCCTGATGACTCAGATCACATCTCCTGCCTTCCTGGTGACTCCTGAGATGGCTCCACTCACCTCCTTGGGAGAGATGGCTCAACAAATTAGAGTGCCTACTATGTAAGCATGAGGACCTAGGTTCAACTCCCAACACCCACGTGACAAGCGAGGCATGGTGATGCATGCCTGGAACCCCAGCACCGAGTGGGACCTGGAGATATGAGGATTGCTGATCAACTAGTCTAATCAAAAACTGGGGAGCATTGCTTGAGTTCAAGGCCACCCTCAGATTACAAAGTGAATTTTAGGTCAGCCAGGATAAGAGAATTTACCTTAAAAAAAAAAAAA